>OZ025298.1:6382671-6604046 GCA_964019185.1 Maratus speculifer | reverse complement strand
AATCAATGCTATTTTCTACGGTTTTCGTAAAAAAGCATCATATTAAACTGTAAATAGGTAAATATTTTTCGATTATCCACTTAACGTTTTCGTCAATTATTTAATCATTTTCTGCAGTATTATATAATATGATTTTATTTTGATCAATGCAGGTATGATATTATTGTTTCTTTTGAATATCGGAGCTTTGTATTGCACCAATGTTTCACTCATCGGAAATAGTTACTATGAGATATCAACACTGTTTAAATATTTGCTTTGTATTGGAAATAATTGCAATGAGATCCCATCAAGCACATAACTTTCGGCATACGATCGGACCGGAGGCATATTTCAGATGTGTATATTGCTGGGACGATTACTGTTTCTAAACCAATAGGAGAGCGTCATTATCACGGTCAAGTACACGCCCACACAGTTTGATTGACAGGAACTCGTGGACAATTGACGGTGCTAATTATAACGATAATCTGTTGCGGATGAAAGTGAGCTGACTGGCTGAATGGTTAGAGCGTCGAGCTTGAAACCGGAGGATATGGGTACGAGTCCATCGCGGGCCGAGAGTCCGTTGGTGATTTTTTTTTTTTATTAATTATTGGAGGCTGTCTTTTATTAATAAATAAGACATTTTTTAAAAAAATATTTCAAACCCTTTTAATATTCTAAATATCGTTCCAAAATGATTCATATATATATTAAACAAATGGGAAAAAAAGTATTCTGCGAAAATATCCGTATAAGCAAAATTCTTACTTTAATTTTTATTTATTTATTTATTTCAGGATCAGAGGAAGTATAATTTCTATTTGAAGTAAATAAATTTCAGTCATTTTGAAAAAGAAAAAAAAATTCTTTCGTACCTTTAATTTTTAATTACCGAGTACAAATTCAAACAATCCGAGTACAAATAAATAATAAACACACACGATCAATTGTCCACGAGTTCCTGTCAATCAAACTGTGTGGGTGTGTACTTGACCGTGATAATGACGGTCTCCTATTGGTTTAGAAACAGTAATCGTCCCAGCAATATACACATCTGAAATATGCGGACCGGAGCCGTCAATGTCGGTTAAGTGTCGGTAGCAGGTTGGCAACTGAAACTTAAGAATCTGCTGTCAGAATTGACAGCCGGTTACGGTAATCGGTCCACATTTGGTTATATATCGGCAAGCGACTTATACCGGCAAATGACGCAGGACCGATATCTGAGTTCTGATAGTGGACCGATCAGATGTGCCAATATCGGTCTGAATTCAGAATATTTAGTCTTAACCGATTTTTTTTCATTTTCTCAATTTTATTCGAGTTTGAGTTTTAATAAGAAATGTATGTTTCATGTATTTCATTAAAAATTCTGACAGTGGTAAACAGAAAATACATCAAAAATAACCTTTATTTATTCATTTAAAAATATTGTTTTTGAATTAATTTTTAAAATGACTTAAAATTATTTTTAAAAAAATATTTCAAAAGAATTTTTAAATTCTCTCCTTTAAATTGTTATTCACTAGGAATTTAATCATAGAAAAACAGAAAAGTACTTTGTAAGGTAACTGAATTTATTTTCTATTTTTCTATTTATTTTAAAAGGAATAACTCAGTTTCTTATTTTATTTTAATATTAATTACTAAAAAGTACTTGAAATTATTTTACAAGGTAAAACACATAAAAGAAATCTACCCATTTTTTTAACATAAAAAATAGACTTTTTTTTCTAAATATTATCTCACAAACGAAAAATAAATTAATATTACTATTTATTTTAAGATTTAAAAATTATTATTTTATAACAATTATTCGGAATTAAAATTTCTAAATAATTTAAGAAATATTCTGCATGTAATTATAAAATGATTTAAAGTGAATTCTCATTCTAATTAAAAGTGATTAATTACCAAATTATTTTTTTATTAAATTAGTTATTTTATGTTACAAATATATATTTCTTAATTTTTTTTTTACTTTATATTTACTTTATTACTTTATAATTCCCAAAAAGAAAATTGCAATAACAGAAAAACCTCTAAAATTCATTTATTATATCCAATATTTAAGCATTTTTAAATTTATAAAAAGGACTATGAAATATCTTCTATATAAAAATGTGTATAAAAAGATAATATATATATATAATATATATGTTACTTTTATTTTATTTTTTACTTAATAAATATACATAATCAACAAAATAACATTGCAACATAGTCGTAAAACATAAATACTACTTTAAATCATCAAATGGCATAACATAATTTTTTATTCTATTTAAAATTTAATTATTACCAATTTATTATTATTTAAAATAAGTTTTTCTAAGTTAAAATATATACTTTAGAAATTAACGCAAAGCATGTAATTATGTTCTAATAAAAAAAATTATTTATTTAACAGTACTTCTGAAAAAAAAATATTTTTATTTTTTTAAATATACTACATAATGATTCTAAAATTTATAAGAAAAACAACTCGTTTGCTTTAATTGATTTGCTAATTCATTAATTTAAATATTAAATTTATTTTTAAAACAGGTGCATAAGACAATTACATGTAAATGAATACATAAATAAAAAAATGAAAACACTTTAATATTACAATTTTCCAATCTGTCATTTACGTCAACGACACTTGACATTCATGTAGCTCTCACTGAAAGGCCACACCCTTATTACCACAAATAATCCTCCCATAACCAGGTCTGACTTGTCCAGTGGTTAAAGCGTTCGCCTGCTGAGCTAAGGGGTTGCGCGATCAAATCCCGCCTGTTCCCGCACTGAAGTTCATTCATTGGCTCTCAAAATGGTTGTTAGAGTGTTTGACAGATGGCGCCACCAGATATTTTTTTTTTTGCTTGTGCCGGGCTACAGCCGGTATTCGTGTGGTTAGCTATCGGCATAGTTTTTTGCCGATACCGGACCGGCTGCGTGCCTCATGAATCGGGCGGCATTCGCGCGGCGTATCAAAAAAGATACGGAACCGATAGCTTCAACTGGCATCGGTCCAATACCGTTGGCAGTGGCAAGCGGCTATCGTCCGATGGTTTACCGATAGCTTTGCTTTTGCTGGGATGCTTCGATTATAGAAATATTGGCTTTAAATTGCAAATATTTACAATTTATATTAAAAATACTCTGAGCATATTATGCGATTCCACACTGTAAAAATTAGAAAATTCTGAAAAAAAAAATGTCTGGAAAAAGAATTATATTCCAAGAACTTTTTATGCAATGACAACAATAAAAATTCATGTAACAGATACAGATTTGCACATTGAATAAAAAAAAATATTTAAGGTTACTAAGAATTTTTTGGGAAAATTGTATTTTAAGTAATGATAACGAGGATTACAGATAAAATTTTTGTAAAATTACCAAAATTTTACTAGATTCTTTTGTAGAGTAATTCTTTTCCAAAGTTACAGATGTCTCTATCTTTGCTTACAAGTTTTGTAGATTGACATCATTTTCTTTTCAGTGTACATATAAAATTCTAGTAAAATTACCAAAATTTTACTAGATTCTTTTGTTAAGTTACAGATGTCTTTAGTTTTGCTTACAAGTTTTGTAGATTGACATCATTTTCTTTTACAGTGTACATATAAAATTTTAGTAAGCATAACAGATTTCGGTAATTTTAGATTACTAAAGTTACAGATTTTTTTTATTTATTATTATATAGTGCATATAATAACATATAGTGCTAGTAGAACTAATTAAAGAAAAGGACGGCAGCCTGAAAAATCTCAAATTTATATCAATTATCTAGAGAAAAAGTATTTTCTACATGAAAAGTGTTACGTAAGAGAAACAAGCTGCAGAACAGCACAGAATAATTATATTAAAAACAGAATTTTTAATATAATTACCCTTTATTTTCTGTATATAAACCGATTTATAAAGAGAAAACTTGGTATTTTTTCATCTTTCCTAAGAAAGAAGATAATGCTGGGGTTGAACTATCAGATATGACCAAGTTACTACTGTCAACAATCAGACAAGAAACAGCCAGACCATCAGGTCATTAAACGCTTCATTTTGATTGCTTTAATATTGCTTACAAAAAAATGAGGGTGATTTGAATTTTTTAAAATAATATAAAATGGTTTGCTAACTATTCTTTTATGAAAAAATGCATTGGTGTTATTTTGTCTCCATTTTTCCCAGACGTATCAAAGTGTATCAATCTGCCCCGGGTGATTGATACAAATTACTTTTTTTGAATTTTTAAAAAACTGCATGTAAAAATAATATATAAAGCAACGATTGTACATTTTTTTAACACACTACACAGGTTTTGCTGACATCACATCGAAAAATAACTTGACATTTCTGCTTTCTAGACACCAAAAATTTTTTTAGAAAAAAGCTGTATCAATGTACCCCCACTTCCCCCTACCTAAAAAAAAATATATATATATATATATATATATAATAACAGCGATGTGGAGAGGGACCTCAGATATCCAAAGCAAAAAGAAAATAAATAAATAAATATAAAAATTTTGAAATTTAATCGAGTTTTTAGAAAATAACCAACCCATAGGAATGTATCATTCAAACCAATATTGGTCCAACGTTGCGCCAGTATTTCATTTTTTAGAAATATTGCTAATAAAACGCCAATATTGATTATATATTGGTATTTCATTGGAAATATTTCCAATGAATCCCCAATATTGGCATAATATTAACTGCAAATATTGGCTAAATAAGGGTAAAATGTAAACACCCAATATGGAGCAATATTTTATGCCAGTATTGCGCGAATGTGCCAATATTGCTCCAAGGTGTAGCCAATATTGGATCAATATTGTTTGGCTACTGGGGTAGACAAGACTACTGGGTAAGGACAAGAGCCTTAAAAAAACAATTTTGTATATTACTTACGGAAATAAAAAAAACTTAAGAGGAGTTTTAAAGGAAATAAATCTATTACCTGAATGTTGCTCTGATGTACTTTAAATTCCTTAATAGAAGAGATTTCTTCAAAAATGTTTTCATCCACATTAACTTCGGGATGATTCAAAGCCATGATTTTAATATTAAATCCCGGCAACATTCTTGCAGGCAGGAATGCAGGCATATCAATACCGAGATCAATAAATTTTGTGGAATCGTTGCAGCTCATTGACATGCAACAATTACCAGTAGGTATCAAATAACTTCGCACATCATCACAAGAACAAAAATTGGAATCACATTTTCTTTCAAAAATATTATGAGCTGGAAGTTGTTTTTCTGTTGCATCAATTTCTCGATCAATACTGCAACTTAATTCAAAAAATATACAAAAAACAAAAATAGAATAAATATCCAGGCAATATTGAAACATTGTTTTTTTTTTAATTGTTTTTTTTTTCAGCAAAATGCATTTAAACTTCTTGTACTCGACAAATTGTTACCCAACGGGTTTTTCTGTTAAAAATAAAAATTCATGCTTTAATATGTATACCTATTTGTTGCATTTTCAATTAAAAATTCACAAAAAATTTCCAAACTTAAAAATTGAATTTTGCCTTTTAAGACTTTACCACTACAGTTTCAAATCAAAATATCTTTCGATGTCAGCTTGTGTGCACTGACTGCTTCTATTTTTGCATTATATGTCACGAGATAATTAATAATTTAAAATACATTTGTGTATTTGTGTGTACCTTTTTACGCACCACTGAAGATCTTCAATTAAAATCACTCATAAAAAAGGGCTGTCGCACAAATTAAACACGTTATCGTCAACACTAACACAAATGGACCATAAAAATGTAACGCTTGTAAACAACCTACCATTAGATGTTGAAACTACTACGCTCAAAAGTTAAAACATACTGAAATAGAAGTTTTTCGATCAGTTTCTGTTTATGCAAAATGTTGCGATATCGCACTATCAAAAAGATTGATATCTCTTCTTTCAGCGACATGGCTCGGAAGTGACGTACGATACCCAAGAACATCATCATATTCTCATAAATACATTTCGTTCAAGGAATTTGATTACTTTTAACTCCTCAACTGGTTAATTCTTTTCCGTTCAATAAATTGAAAATAGCGGACTCACACCACTATTATTTAAATAAAATATTCGTAAAATTTAGTCTAAACATTCCCGCCTTTCAATAGGATGAAAATTTTCTTAAACATACTATAGTGGTGTCAAAAAGCTTTAAATGATGAATTAAGCAAATTCGTCTTGCCCGAACACCGTTCGGGCAAACCAGTTAAGGGGCTAATTTCTTCTGTCTTTACAAGAAGAAAGCATTAGATTCGTGAAAATTTTTAGAATTTCGATTTTCGTTGGATTTACGCGTTTAAGGGGTGCGTAATCTCCAAAACCTTGTTTTAACAAAATGTCTTTCTGTGATATAAATCTGATAAATAACACTAGTAAGCCTTGATTACGTCCATTAATAACTACGAGGTGGAACCCGTCGAAATTGGATGAAAGAAAATCTTTAAGAAAGAACTGTTTCATTGTTTTATAATAAATCTACAAAATTAGTTACAGTAAAAAATGCATCTTACATTGATCAGGCTAACTCTCAAACAAATATTATTTTAAGCTAAAATTAACAAAATACTATAAAACTCAATTATCCAAATTGCTAAACGAAATAAAACCAAAATTCACATAACAGACGATATTTTTAAAATAATAAACACATTTTAATTTCTATTTTTTTTTAATTAATTTTTAAGAGAAAATGGAATGATTCTGTTGCCACAATTAAAATATTGATATTAAACTATAAAAAAATTAATATTTCAATAGTAAATTGATATACAGCTTTCAAATAAATTGCATTTAAAAGTAAATTTTTTCTCTATACGCCGGTGTAAAAAATTAAAGTGTGCTATGGTTAGAAGTGTAAAATTTGCAGTATCGAAAATTTCAGGAGAAAGTGTTGTCATTCACAAAATGACGTTTGCGTAACGCACAGATACGTTTGGCCTTTATAATATAGATATCGTAATATTAATAATATAAATTTCACAACGAAAAAAGTAAGAATTTATATTATAAATAAATATTTTTGCTTATAAGGCGTTGCTGTATTAACAAAAACATTTAAAATACATTTAAAAAAATTATTTACATGTTTCAACTCTTTTGAATCGAGTCACCTTCAGAATACGAACATATAAACAGATAATTCAGAGCATATAACAAAAAAAAACTGCTCTATCCAGATTAAATCAAAAAGAGAACATTAACATACTTTTAAACGAGAGTAAATTAATTAACAGGTCTAATTTTTATTTAAAATTATTCATAAGATAATCCATTGAAATTTATTTAAAAAGTTCACATATTTGTAAGGATTCGCTACCTTTTCTCATCCCAAATATATGGATTGAATGATTAGACAATTTACAAGATAATTATTTAGCTAGACCACGGACAATATCCGAATTAAAAAGCGTGTGATAAATCTAATTTAATTTCAATAATTATTTATTCCAGGTTTTCACGTTCCTTATGTTTGTAATTTTATTTTCTATTTACATTCTTTTGTGTCATGTCTTCACTGTACATGAACTCATCACTACACTATGTTTTTACATCATCTATTTAATAATACTAACAGCCTTCGCCCGCTATGCTGATCAGTTTCTTTAAAAGAATCTTGAATAAAACGAAATGCATAGAGTAAATATAAAATAAAAGTAATGCTAAAACTTAATCAAATAGACATAAGCGTTGTCGTTTTGGTATAATCTCACATTATCCGGCTCAAAATCGATGTCAACGACGTAGTAGACAAATTAGCTCTAAAATCACTATGTTTAACTGCTTTTAGTAGATTTGTAATCTTAAATTCCTCGCTTTTATCTAAAACTGCTGTTGAGATATGGCGAACACGACCCCCTCATTAAACAATTTTAGATGGGAATTTCTAAAAAAGATAAAATGCATGTTTAAATTATTTCAAATTCATGCCTCTATCTGAAACTGCAACTGAGGTATTAAGGAATAAGAGAAAAGTTTTGTACCTTCCGAAAATCCTTTTGGGAAATTTCTAAAATCGAAGAAAAATATTTAAAATATTTTTTTAAAGGTTTGTTATCGTGATTTTCATGCTTTTACCAAATATTGCTCCTCGGGTATGGCTAGTGATGAACTATTCTCGAAATTTTACGAACGGAAAAAAATATCATCGTTAAAAAAACACTGTCGATACAGTCAGCAATTACTTCCGGGAATCTACAATCGAATTTTTCTACAATTACTACTAAAAATCATTGTTTTTACGTACTTATGAAGTGAATTTCAGTAAATATATGAAAATTAAAAACAGATACAGATGAACTGTAACAAACCAATCGGAGGCAATTAGGGATACACGATAGTGAAAAAGTCATGTGATAGCGTCTCCTAGTTACAAAAAGTAGATAAAGCGCAAGAAAGCGTAAAACAACAAGGGAGTTTATGTATCAAAAATAAACTCCCAACTAAATATAGCACTTTTTGTTTATTAACACCGAAATTGCCAAAGAAATAAAAATTAAAAGCACCCCTTGTGGCAAAAACAGGAACTAAAAGTATGGTGAATAAGATCAATATTTTTATTGATTTTTCCTTTGCCATTGAAGATAATTTGTGTAATATTCCCATTATTAGAAGACTTTAAACATACCCTTCAGGTGAGGCAAAATGATGGGGGAGTGGCAAGGGAAATGCATAAATAATTAAGTGGTCACAGGGCTTAAGAAACGATATATCACATGAAGGATGTCGGCTAAATTTAGAAAAATACTCTCCCCATGTGGTCAAAATGGACCGTGTGGAGGAAGGGACTCGGGAAGTGTATAATATGAAATAGTAGTCATAGAGCTTTCCAAAAATATATCACATGAAAAGTGTCGCCAAAAGTTGAAAAAATGCACCCCGGGATTTTAGCTATCGTGCCTCCCGAAAAACGCCCTCCTCACTCTCGTTGTTTAAAATTTTCATATATTATAAATAATATTTATCTCTGGGCTCCATTAAAAAAAATCCGATTTCAAATGATAAAAACACTACGATTTCAAAAAAGTTCGAGAATTGCGCTAACACCCGGGGGCTGGCAAATTGGGAAGAAAGGAAGAAATATCTACAATCGGAGAGAGTGATGCGAGGAATTTAAGATGATATGTCACATGACGGACTAAAAAAGTTTGAAAATCTCGACCCCCTTTTCGTAGAAATTTTAAGGTCGCTGAAACACATGTTTAATTATTTTTCTAAGTACATTTATTTTCTGCCATATTACACAAATCCACCTAAAACGGCAGCTGAAATGTGTCAAATGCTCTAAAAATTTCGACCTTTCAACTACTCCTCCCTCCTTAAAGGTAGAATTTATAAAATTGCTAAAATTTGTATTTAATTATGTTTTAGTAGATTTATATTCTGGAATTTCACGCTTTTACCTATAAACACGGCTGATATAGCAAGATGTTCTCTAATTTTCGACCCCCTATTTTTTACCCCCTTAGAGGCGGAATTTTCAAAAATCCCGTCTTATTGCACGCTTACATCATGAGAAGTATATTTTCCCCAATTTTCATGTTTCTAGGTTCAGTAGTTATAGTCCGGGTGCTACACGTCAGAAAACTGCAAATCGTGATAAGAATATACCGCTTGGTGAGTATATACTTTATAATAATACAATGAATATTAGAGGGGGAGGCATCTCGTAAAGTCGTCGGAATTCAAGATGGCGGCCGTTATTCAAAATGGCGTCATTTTCAGAATTTTCTTAATATGCGTATTATAAATGTGCATTTCACGTCGATTTCGATGTTTTTAAAGTCAAATTTTTGTTTTTGACATCTTCCAACATTATTTAAAAGTGTTTGAATTCGGTTTATCTGTCTGTTTGTCTGTCTATCCGCCTGTCCTTCCATGCTCTAGCTCGCTTAAATATGCTCAGATTGCCATGTAAATTTTATATGTTATATGAAGTTTATAATAACATGCTCAGAGTAAAAAACAAAGCGTATAGCTTTTATGGTCCATTTACAGGGCACTCAAAGTATTTATAGAATTGTCTAGTCGTTAGTCTGGCCCTACTCTTTTTTGCTTAAATTTACTCGGATTTCCGTGTAATTTATATCTGTGCTATCTCTATATGTAATTTAAAGAAGTGGTATACTGCAAAATGTTCTACATCGAAAATATAGAGTGTAGAATTTATAGTTCGTTTACAGGCACACTCAAAGTAATTCTCTTACATTTTGGTCTATCGGCGAAAATACTTTTTAGAGCATTTTAATGATGTTAAACTGTTTGAAACATATTGAAATTAAAAGATATCACTGAAATGCAGTACGAGATACTTGCTGTACAGTATGCGGTGAGCGTAGAATTTATAGTTCATTTACAAGCTTTCAAAAAAAAAAAAAAATACGTTTACAGTGCTGTCTATAACCATAATGTTGTGTATGTGCTTTTCCATTTATAATATGCTTTTTTAAACTTTGCCAAGTAGAAACGAATTGCAAAATGTCACATGATTATTTTTTTGTTTGAAATACAGCTTATAAATGCACATTGTAATTAGGATGATTAATCACCAACCAAAATGAGATGAATCAAAAGTGATCCAAAATTTCACTTTGAATTTATTTTCCTTTCTTTTTGTTTCGATTCTTAACTCTTCTCGCAGACTCATTTCTTTCTGATCACCCAAATTATGTACGTTAATTACCAATCCATCTCAAAGATCTGTTTGACGCAGATATTAATTTACTAGACGTACATCGTGCATTTTTATCGGGACATTTTGTGATAAGAAAATCAAACAAACTCTTCTCAGCTATGGGCATATATCAAGCGCATAAACAAAAAAAACGCTGTTCTCAGAGGAGAAAGAGGTGCAGTATTGCAGGATCCATCGACATTTATACGTTGGATGGTATCTGGACCAGAAATCTGTAATTTCATACAAGAGTTTGAGTCTAACATTCAAGCAAACCCCAAGACAGAAATCGATACCATCATGAACAATATCACTTATTTTAAATTAAATTTTTCTATACAGTGCTAAGGTTCAAGCACTCTATAGTGTACTAAAGGAATTAGGGAACCCATTTTTAGGAGAAGACTTGCTTGAATCGAAAGCAGAGTTATTGTTCATAAGGATATTAATGAATTAATTTATTCAGCTGAGTCAACTGGTATTGACCAATTCCACAGATTCATTAAGGGACGCCTAGTAAAACAATTTTCATCAATATTTCAACCTTAAAAAACAAAAACAAAATTCCAGTGTTTAGTATTCCGGCGAAAAACATAAACAATAAAAATACAGTCTTGAAGGTTTTAAAAACAGATGTCCAGTTGTTTTCGAGGCTTTTAATAATTATACAGAATCATCAGTTAGACTTGCAATTTTTTTTCAAATATGAAGATCAACCATTTCTATCTGCATTTTCTAGTAACAGGGAATTTAGACCTAGCCATAAGAGTGATTTACCACATATTTTAGAGGAAACTGTTCGGAAAAATGGCAAAGTTTTCCCAGGCATGTGTGATGCTTTAATATATGTTGAGCCAATTCTTACTAACATTTTAAAGCCTCAACAAACTTCAAACACATTTAATGATTACTACTTTAACACATTTTATCCTCACTTACGTAACGACATGGAGAGTTTTATATGTCAAAGAATAGATTTGGGATAGATATATTACACCAAGTTTTAAAAGAGAAACAAGACAGAAGAGGGGTGCAGGGACCAGATGACAAGTGCAACCACATGTTAGATTTCTTAAAAGTTTGCAAATAACAAAGAAGAGCTTTTTAATCAACTTGGGATGCCAGCAATAAATACCATAAAAATACACAAGCTTTAGCATAACCACTCCAGGAGAAGAAGTTAAATCGGGAAGAATTTAAATTTACTGCTGTAAATTCCTTAATTGGAATGACTTGCCCTGGTCACGAAGAAGCTGATTCAAGAATAATACTGAATTTCAAAGACATGGTTGAAAAAGGACTGAAAAATATTGTTATACGCTCTATATACATTGATGTATTAGTTTTAGCAATTGCATATTTTTTTTATCATTTTAGATAAATTCCTAGAAAATATTTGAGTTGCATTCGTAACAGGGAAAAAATACAAATTTTTTCTTGCTCATACCATAGCTGCAGTAATTGGACGAGAAAAGGCTTTACTGGAATTGCGTGCTTTCATGGAATGCAACAGCAATCCGGGTTTCACAGGAAAGACCAAAAAGTCAAATAGGAAAACATGGATTCCATTTAAAGAAACTACTGCTGTTTTTTCATACCTATCAAAACCACAAATTTCCATTCCTGAAAATCTTTTAAATCTTTTAGAAAATTTCGTAGTATTGTTGTACTGTTCAACAAGCAAAAACATAAGTGTCGATAATGCAAGATAAGAATATTTTATGGCAAAAAATCGTTCTTTTGAACATCATCCGCCAACCAAGGGTGCACATCAACAACATATTTTACGCAGTGCTTTTCAACTTGGATATACATTTGGGAACAAACAGATCAGCGTGAAATACGTACACTCTCTCCAAACAAATGGGAATGGTGGTTGGATAATTTATCATTGAAAAAATAATGGTTGGAGTTGCCAGACATTTCAGGCTCTTATTAAGAATTAATAAAATGTAAATGTAAAATATGCAAAAATGAATGTGTCTGTAGAAAAGTTGGACTTTCTTGCACATTATTGTGCAATTCCAAAAACGAATGTGAAAAATATGATTATACCAAGTGAAGTTTCTATATTCTACAGCTTTATATGTAACATTATTTTTTTAATATATTGTATAAGTAATGTGTTGATAAAATAGTATTTTTATTATTTATATATTCCTTTTATTTTTCTACTGTAAATGACAAAAAAATATTTTAATAATTGTCCTATTTTCACTTTAGGTACATTTCTAGTATTATAAAGAGAATTTTTGAGTTATAAAAAGTGGAAATTAAAATCAGAAATAAGCTTGTAAGATGCCGAGGAATAAAACTGCAAAAGATTTTAGGTAATAGTCGTCATTCTGAATTTCTATAAATTTATATGATGCCTCAAATTCTTATATGCAGTTTATTATTATACGATAGATATTCACTATTCGGGATATCCTTCTCACAAAATGAAGTTTTGTCTCTCCTAGCACCTCCACTAATAATACTTGAATTAGATCGTGATCTATATAAAATTTATATACAAGTTACAAACGCATATTTTCTTGTTTTATTGTGTCACTTTCAATAAACGATAAATTTGCACACCTTATTATTTAGTAAGTATTTGGTAGTTCATTGCAGTATTACCATTGATGAAGATCAATTTAAATCAGTTTTAAAGAGTATAACATCATTAAAACACATAGCAAAAGATTTCGCCGCATACACAATATTGTAATGTCATTTTTTTAGCACCCTGTAACCCTTTAATTCCCATGCTAGAACACGTTCTAGAAATTATGCAGTTCATTTCACACCAGAAAAATTTATTGGCTAACTTCGTTTTATTTAAATTGGGAATGTTCTGTTATTGATTAAAGCAAATATTGTGGTTTTAATTCTCTGGTGGGAACTGAAATATACGAATTAAAATATCTCGGGCGGTTTGGGATCCAGAGGGGTAAATGGGCTATAAAAGCTATACATTTTATATTTTACTCCGAACATGTTATTACAAACTTCATACAACATATAAAATTTGTCTGGCAATATGATTACATTTAAGCGAGCTAGAGCATGGAAGGACAGGCGGACAAACGGACAGATAAATCAAATTCTTACACTCTTTTATATAATGTTGGAAAGAGTTAAAAACGAAAATTTGACTTTAAAAATATCGAAATCGACGTGAAATGCACATTTATATTACGCATATTAACAGAATTCAGAAAAAGACGCCATTTTGAATAACGGCCGCCATCTTGAATTCCGACGACTTTACGAGATGCCTCCCCCTCTAATATCCATTGTATTATCATAAAGTACATACTCACCAAGTGGTATATTCTTATCACGATTTGCAGTTTTCACCTTATTTTTGTCGCGTAGCACTCGGACTATTAAGGCTGTGCATTCATTATCAGACAATCAGGACAAATTATTCTGTATAGTTGTTGTATAAAATATCGTTTATTTATTATTTCCTCTTTCAAATAACAGAAAATAATTTTAAAATATGTGTGTAACTAATATTCAAGAATTAAGTTATCGCCAATTTTTTATAAAAAACATTCCGCCAAATCCAATGCGTATATGACATCTGTGCCAAAATTTTTATTTAAACATTAAACGTTGTTGTTTCTAATTTACATTCTAATAAACATATATTCTACGATAGCTTCAATTGAAATTAAGTTCGCAACTTACTATCCGACTTCATAAAGAAAACAAATGCAAGAGATTCATTCGTATGAACGGTAAAAAATATTAAACCGCGAAGATAATATTTTGCAAAGCACCCCAACAGTGAATGGAGAGTAATTCTTATGACGTCATAGCATGCAGATTGGAGGCCCTATCGGTTTCGGAGGAATTTTTCGGGGTGGGCCTCCCTTATGACATAGGGGCATAAAAGTAGATAACAACCTATTCTCAGACCTGCTGAGTGCACATGTAAGATTTCATCAAAATCGGTTAAGCCGTTTCGGAGAAGTATGGCAACTAACACTGTGACACGAGAATGTTATATATTAGATTTAATAAAAGCCTAAGTCATGTGACTGTCATCAACACTTCCGGGCTTACCCACTTCACTCGCATATTCACAGTATCCGCAAAGAAACTCTTCGAGAGGGTTGAATTCTGATAGGGATTGGCCGACGGGTTTTCACGTAACTTGGCGATAATTATACTTGGCGAGCGATAGATGCTTCCGTCGAGGAGTTCGATTTCCTTCCGAACCGATTACAAAGTAACTTTTCTCTTGCAGCATTGCATTGGATGGAACGTATCTTACTGAAAGCTGTACTCTTTAAAAGTTTTTAAACACAAAAAGTTTTTTACTTTGTACTCGGCTCCGAAGGAAATCAAACTCGACGGAAGCGTCTACCGCTACGCCGAGTATAATTATCGCCAAGTTACGTGAAAACGCGTCGGCCAATCCTTATCAAAATTCAACCCTCCCGAAGAGTTTCTTTGCGGATACTATAAATATGCACTTCACTCTTTATATGCTATGCAGCCAATTTCATGTTAGCAAGCGCAAGTCATAAGTCGCCAAATTATTGTACATATTATTGTTATTATAAGCACATTTGGCTGCCATCAACAGTGACCACTTCGTTTTTCATAGGCCAAGCGGCACGTTTTGATCAAAATTATTTTTCCGGATAAAGTTGTATAAAAGTTATACTTTTATAGAGATCGCTTGAAAAAAATAATACTTGAGAGATGAATTACATTGATGTACATGTATATTTTGCGATTACTTCAGTGAAATTTAAATTAACTTCCCAAAATCGGTTTCCACCAAAGTAAACAAAAAAATATTCATTCTCCAATGATTGAAAATAAAATGATTTATGGAGGTAATAACTCATATAGCAAGTTCTCCAACCATCAATCTTGCCAGACAAAAATAATTCGAGCATGCAATCTAATCAAACTTCAGTTTTAGTCTGCTAGGTTAAATACTGTACAACTCAACTTTCAAAACGTTTTCTTGACAAAGTAAAATGTAAATAAGCAAACTGACATAATATTTAACATACAAATTTCATATCTCATTATAAGTTAATTTTATATCTATGTACCATTTACGTAGATCGTCATAAATTATTGTTAATCACCAATTATACTTAAGATTGTAAAAACCAATCGTAATCAGAACAGTACTTTAATACACTGTTATTAAATACAAAATATGGGAAGAATTCTAGACACAGATGTGCACCACATTAGCGGTATTTTTTTCTGATGCCAATTCAGCAAAAATTTCGTTTTCAAACACCAGTTATATCTATATTTTTAAATTATTTTATACTATTTTTAAAAGGAAGCAATAATAAATAAAATAAGTCTAGTTAGCATCCGATGCTATTTCTTTCAGACAAGCTAAAAATGTCGTGTCATCAGCCCTGAATTTTCTAGTCAACCGATTTTGATAATTATTTTTTTAAATGAAAGCTATTTATTTGTAGTTGTGCCCATTTTAATTATTTTTTAATTTATTTCCATTTTTATATTTTATTTTTTATTTTAAAAGCTTTTTCATGACATTTCTTCAAACTGGTGGCAACACAGTTTAGCTTTTCTCTCGATAATAAAAATTTATTTTCTAAAATGATTGCGTATAATTATACACTAATTGAGTTAAAAATATATATATATTTACTGAGAAATAATATTAATAACGTAAATAAAATGACACAAAATAATTTATGATAAAAATTAATGTCTAAATCAAAATAAGAGAAATTTCAAATGAGGAAAATTATGTCATTCAGCAACCAGATAAAAGGGAATTACAATATTATTATGGATGCCTTTTTCATAAACAGTAACTTTTAAAGAACATTTGAAGAGAAAATGACGTCACTATTTAAAACATCATATTTTTACTCATAACGATACTAGGTACTACTCTGTTATCCCGTCGACCAATTTCGCCAAATTATACAAATCGCCGCATTAATAGTCAAATTATACATATTGACATAATTTGTATTTTAAATAACGAAAAAATAAATAATTAGTAGAATATTAATAAAAATGTTAATAAAAAGTCGAAATAAAAATCACTTAATGACATTTTAAACACATGAATCGTATTTAATGTCATTGAATGTGACATTCACGATCATCCATTATTGGCATTTAATCTTATAGTTTGGCAATAATTTTTTGGTCGATGGGATAACCTAGTAGTACCCGATATTATTTTTTTTTTCTTTTTTTTAAATAAAGCTATTTTTCTGTGAGTGCATATAAAATAAAATTTCTGGATTTCGCCGGCACTCATGTTACAATTTTAACTGTAGATGTGCGAATATTTGAATGCAAAATTGTAACTGGCAAATTTGACATTTACTTTGTAAATATATTTATTATATATTGATTCAATAATGTAATTACTTTTGCTTTTTTTAAACCAAATCGATTGGGTCTTTTAAACATTTCATTCGTCGAATTCGACGGGATTCCATTCGTTTTATTGTTAAATTGCATTTCCTTTTACTCAGAGTCTATAAAAAAGCGTTTAAACTAAAGAAAAAATCCGTTTTTGATGAATCTAGTCAATGAAGAAGTAGCACGTCAAATTGTATCTCTTTATTCTTCCGCAATTCCAATGTCTCAGAGAGAAATTGCTATTCATTTGGGTATTTCACGCCGTTCTGTTTGCTATTATATTGATAAACACAAGAAAAATGAAGTTAGTTCATTGCAATCTAAACGGGGTCGCCCTTCTAAAAAACTTCTATCGATTTTTTTTTTTTTTTTTTTTTTTTTTTTTTTTTTTTTTTTCTAATCGGATGCGAAACTGAATTCTGCAATGGTAGAATCTACATTCATCTAGTTAATAACTTTTTTTTAGAATAACTTTCATGTAAATAGATGTGATTTAAAAAATGCGTACAATTTGATTATACCGTCGATGAATTTTGCCAAATTGTAGAAATCGCTAAACTCATAGCCAAATTATTCATATTGACATAATTTCCATTTAAAATAAAGAAAAATAAAATAATTAATAGAATATTAATAAAAATAGAAATAAAAAGTCGAAATAAAAATCATTTAATGGCGTCTTAAATGGGCGTATCATATTTAATGTCATTGAATTCACGATCATCCATTATTGGCATTTCATCTTATAATTTGGCGTTTTTTTTTTTTTTTTTTTTTTTTTTTTTTTTTTTTTTTTGGCGAGCTTTTTTGGCATTAAATGAATGATATTTTGGTTTAATGTAAGGGCAAACATCATTAAAGGACTTTTACAGAAAAAGTCAATGACCAAGTCAAATAAAAAGTCAATGAAAAAGTCAAATCCTAAGACCTGGAGGCCAAACTGCTCGCCAGGGCGGCTAGTTCAATAATGATGATCATAACAAACGTTTACCAAGTACTCTTTGCACCGTTGACAACTCGTTTATTTTATACATATATTTCAGTCCTTAAATTTAAAACATAGGTCACTTTTCTGATTTAATCATGTATGATAAAAAAGAAAAAGTATTAGAAAGTTGTAATATATGTTAAACTTTATTGTTATATGATGTTTTCCAAACGTTTCCAAATACCCTTCCTTAGCCTATTATCGTATAAATATGAATTAAATAATACACAAAATAAGTAAATTCGCTAAATTTCAGACAATGAAAGAATATTTAAGTTTCAAAATATCTATTTAGGTAGTTATGATTAACATTATGAAAGTAAAAATAATTTTGTTCTCAAAAAAAAAAAAAAAAAAAAAAAAAAAAAAAAAAAAAAAAAAAATTGGACTCAAAAGGGTTATAAAATTGTCCAAATATTTTAATACACAAATTTCCAAGGCCCCTCATGACATGTTACAACATCTAATGATATCGAAGTTAAAAGTAAAAACTTATATCGAATGAGAAACAATGCACCTTGAGACATGCTTTAAACTAGTCGGGGGTTGGGGGCCACTGTAATACTTACGCATCATATACAGCTCATATTCAAAATATTAGAATAATTACCTTTTTTTTAGAAATTGAAAATATCGTTTGGTAATTTAATGTCTTTTGATGAAAATATGCAAACGATATTTTTATTAAGAACTTATTGTTGATTAAACTTACTTGTTATCTTAAATTTAATATCATTTTTGAAAAGATTAATTGCAAAAAAAATTATCTTGAAAAGTCAAAATATTAGAATATTTATTCAAGTGGTTCAAAATATTAGAATATTTCACATTAATTCTCCTTTAATTATTACCAATTCTTAACTGGTGGCATCATTGATTAAATTCAGACTATTTTATTTAAAATCAGTATTCTTTTTTGCAGTTTGTTTCTTTTTCGTCTTAAAATGGGCCGTGTGAGTGATATTCCTGAATCTACTAAACTTCGTATGGTTGTTTTGTATCGGCACGATAAAAATCAATGTTTTATAGCGAATTATTTACATTGTTCGCAATCGAGCGTTAGTAAAATACTAACACAATATTCAAAAATTGGAAAATTTCAAAATAATCGCCGAAATGGTGGCGAAAACCAAAAACATCTGCTAGAGATGACAGGAAACTGAAGCGTATAGTTAAGAAAAACCGTTTTAAAAGTGTGCGATTCTTGCACCGAAAATGAAAAGAAGAAGGAGTTGAAGTTTCTACATCGACAACATTAAGACGTCTCCATAAATTTAAATTTGAATCTCGTGTACCGAAAACAAAACCTCTCATGACTGCAAGACAAAAGCGTATAAGATTGAATTGGTGTAAATCAAGACGTTTATGGAGCAATGAAGATTGGAAAAATATATTATTTAGTGATGAAAGTATGTTTTGTGTTTCATATGGTAATCAAGGTATTCGAGTTTGGAGAATGAAGCAAGAAGCATTTGATAAAGAATTCCTTAAACGTTCCGTAAAATTTGCTGCTAGTGTCATGGTTTCGGGTTGTATGAGTGCAGAAGGACCTGGAAAGTTATGCATCGTCTACGAAAAGGTTAACTCTCTGATATATCAAGAAATTTTAGAATATTACATGATTCCATCATCAGAAGATTTATTTGAAGATGATTTCATCTTTCAACAAGATTTAGCGTCCCCGCATACCTCGGTGTCAACTAAGAATTGGTTCCGCCAACGCAACATTAAGGTACTTCCTTGGCCACCAAATTCACCAGATCTTAATCCCATCGAAAACTTATAGTGTATAAAGAAGAAAAAACTTCAAGAAAATCCTCCTTCAAGTAAAACTGAGTTAGTGGCACGTATAAAGTCTATTTGGGCTAATATTGATAGAAATGTTTGTAAACACCTTGTATATAGTATGCAAGATCGATTGTACGCTGTTATGAAAGCTAAAGGGGATGCTACAAAATATTAACTACCATTTACTTCATATTCATAAGGTAATATTGTTGCGTAAAATAAAATATTCTAATATTTTGAACCAATCTAAATTTTATTCTAATATTCTGGTGTGTTTAAGGAAGCTGTATACCTAATTTATTGTGCTGTATTTTATATTTTATAAATGTTAAAATCTTATCTAAACATTCTAGATTTAATTTATAAAAAATTTAATTGCATATACTTAGTATAAAAAATAAATAAATGACAAATAATTTTTTCTTATTACTTTTTCTCAATTATTCTAATATTTTGAATATGAGCTGTATATGCTTATATAATATATGAAAATAAAACATTTGTAAACTATTTATAAAATGCATTGCAATTCCAAAACAAAATTTAAACGTGTATTTAAATATTTTTATTATGTATAGCAATGCTCTACTAATGAGTTGCTGATTAATCTATTTCGACAAATAATACAACTCGCCAAACTACTCAAGTAGTAATAGTCCAAGATCCCAGGGCCCCCAGACGTTACTCATTTTCTCACAAGTAAAATGTATTGGATAAAGTAGTGTTAGTACGTGCCATGAGCGTAGTGATACCTGCTAGCTTGGACCGACGGCCAATTTGCGGATACCAGGTACCAAAGGTAGGTAAGAACACTGCGAACTTTACTTATTTTCTCAGTCTTGATTTTTGTATAATGATGCTCAGGGAACTATTTCAATATTATATGTAAGCTCCCAGACCAATTGCATGGGCCAAACATCCAGCCAGACACGCATAAAGTGTCGCGGCTCCCGATAAGACCATACATAAATTGCCGCTTTGAAGCTCCCTAAAAAATGATATAACTTATTTTCTCATACTTAACTTTTATATATGATGTTCAGGGAACTATTTCAGTACTTTATGTAAGTCTCAGACCAATTGCATGGGCCAAACATCCAACCAGACACGCATAAAGTGTCGCGGCTCCCTATGCGACCATACATAAAGTGGCGCTTTGAAGCTTCCTAAAAAATGATATAACTTTATATATAAAATTTACATCATATATAAAAATCAAGTGTGACAAAATAATAAAAGTTTGTTGTTCTACGCCAGACACACATCCATCCTCAAGGCATTTTTAGGTGCGTTCGTAATTATGTAAATACGTAGCACCTATAGTTGTTGTTCAGTTCGTCCGTCTGTCTGTCCGCATATAACAACGCAAAAACTACCCAACCGAATCTTTTGAAATTTAAAATATATAATTATTACATAATTTTGTCGTGTCATTTCAAATTTTATGAGAATCGGATGGATAGATCCATTACAGGGGCGATCAAAAGTATTCCGTTACATTACGCTCAATGGGGAAAATTTTTTCAAATGAATTTTAATTGTTTGAAATTTGAAATACATACTTATTACATAATTTTATCATGTCATTTCAAATTTTTTGAAAATAGGGTGCATAGATCAAATACAGGGACAATCAAAAGTACTCTGCTACATTAGAGTCAATGGAAAAAAAAGTTTCAGATGCATTTTAATAATATTACACTCATTCGAACATAATAATATTGATATGCATCTATAAAGTAGATATTATAATATAGATTTTCATAATCTGTTGTGCAAAGAATATTTGTTATTGATTTACAAGGCCACACAAAAGTATTCCATTGCATAACTTCGTTATCGTACGAACGCACCTCATTTGCTACGCTTTATGTGCAATTTCCAACTTGTTTTATAGTATTTTATAAAATAAACTTTAATCGTCTCTCCGAAAGACCCGCATCGAACTCCATACATATTTCCTGTATTTTATTTTATAAACTTTAATCCTTTCTTCGCAAGACACCCATCCAAACTCCAAGCATACAGTTTGCTTTTAAATAGTTTACTAAATGTTTTACTTGAGAAAACTAACTACTGGAGAGAGGATACATTCCTCTCAATAATTTATAGTATTGAATTTAAAGCCGCTCAACCCTTGGACGTCCACAGAGCCGCTCGACATTCATTCCAAAATCGTCAGTTTCCTTTCAAAAAGTTTAAATACTTGCACGTGAAAAAAAGTTAACCCGTAGAAAGGTGAGATAGTTCTCATCCCATGTCCTAGCATTTTGATTTGATTCAAGCCTTTGCAATGTACATAGCCGCGAAGACTCCAAAATAAATGTTTGCTTTAAAATGTTTAACAATTTGAAAAAAAAAATGTTATGAATAAAGAGATAATCTTTCCTAAATAATCTTTCATAATGTTTTATTTTATATGCTTTAATAGCCAATCTCCGAACATATTTGACACTATTTTATAAAATAAACATTAACCCTTTCTACGCCAGACACGCCTCCAATCTCCAAATATATAGTTTGCTTTTAAAGAGTTTTCAATAATTTTTACTTGAAAAAACCGGCTAAAAATTGAGAGAGAATACATTTCTCTGTAAAACTTATTGCATTGAATTTGAAGCCACTTAAACTTTGGGCGCCCACAGAGCCGCTTGACACTCGCTCCAAAATCACCCGTTTCTTTTCAAAAAGTTCAAATACTTGCAAGTGAAAAAAGGCAACTCATAGAAAGATAAAGAAGTAAAAAAAAAAGTTATGAATAGAGAGAGAACCATTCCCTAACAATACTTAATATTATTTTTATAAAATATACTTTAAAACTTTATAAGCCAGAGACGCTTCTAAGCTTCAAACATATTTCTTAGCATTTAAAAAGATAAACATTAACTCTTTCTACGCCAGACACGCATCCAATCTCTAAACATATTCCATAGTACTTTATAAAATAAACTTTAACCCTTTCTCCGCCAGACACGCTTCCAAACTCCAAATATATCTCATAGTATTTTAAAAAATACATTTTAACCCTTTCTACGTGAGACACGCATCCAATCTCCAAACATATTTCATAGAATTTTATTTTATAAACTTTAAACCTTTCTACTCCAGACATGCATCCAATATCTAATCATATTCCATAGCATTTTATAAAATAAACTTTAACCCTTTATACACCAGACGCGCATATAATCTCAAAACATATAATTTGCTTTTAAAGAGTTATAAGGTTATACCTGAGAAAACTACCTACAAATGGAGAAAAGATATATTATAAACTGCTGTTAGTAAAAAATGCAACACCATGAAGGAATCATCCGAATGAAATGAAATTTGCTTCAAATGTCAATTATAGGATGTTATGCAAAGTAGTAAAGTTTCAGAGACACCATGCATGCGTGGTGTGAGCAGCGCCCTCTGGACGGATGTTGAAAGCGTATAAGTAACGGGCTGTAGCGGGACGTTGAAAATAGTGCATGGTTATTTGTTAGTGGCGAACGTTTAGTATGCCTCCACGACGAAATAGGGTCAAATTTCAACAACTTACGGAGTTTGAAAGGGGGAGAATTATCGGCCTGCGTGAAGGAGGATTTTCCTATCGCGAAATAGCAGCTCGTGTGCAGCGGAACAGTTCCACAGTGATGCGAGTTTGGAAGCAGTGGACCGAAGAGAACCGGACAACTCGAAAAACTGGGAGTGGACGACGCAAGGTGACGTCAGCGCGCGATGATAGACACCTGGTCCGCATGGCGGTGACTGACCGTACAGCTTCCTACAGGCAGTTGGCAGCACGTTGGTATACTGCTACAGGTGTATTAATGTCAGCTTCGTCAATTCGTCGACGACGTCTGCTGCACCGTGGATTGTGTGCAAGGATTCCATTATACAGGATCCCCCTCACGGCAAATCATCGACGGCTGCGTCTGCAATGGGCTGATGAACACAGAGCCTGGCGGGCTGATTGGCAACAAGTTGTCTTTTCTGACGAATCCCGCTTTAATTTGTGGAACCATGATGGCCGCATACGTGTTAGACGCTATGCCGGTGAACGTTGCCTTCCAGAGTGCGTTGTCGAACGTCATAGTGGCCGAACACCTGGAGTTATGGTCTGGAGTGCGATTTCGTATCATAGACGATCTCAACTGCTACGAATTGAGGGTAATCTGAATAGCAACAGGTACGTCCGTGAAGTGCTAGAGCCCGAAGTCGTTCCCTTCCTTCAAGGCATCCCTGGAGCTATGTTTCAACAGGATAATGCACGCCCACATGTTGCACGGATTGTTCGAGACTTCTTTTCAGCCCAACATATCCAACTTCTTCCTTGGCCTGCTTATTCGCCGGATATGTCGCCTATTGAACATGTGTGGGATATGGTTGGTCGGCGTCTCGCTCGTGATCCGCGTCCTACAGTTTCAAAAGACGAACTTTGGGTGCGCATACAAACAATATGGAATGCTCTTCCTCAAGCAGACATTCAACATCTGTTTGACTCCATGCCACGTCGTATAGAAGCACTTATTGCAGCGCGTGGTGGCCACACCAAATACTAATTTCGGGCACTTAATATCGTTTTATTGCTTTGAAAATGTATACATTTATTTGTACCAATACAAGTCGTTTGTGTATTAAATTTCATTTAATTCTGATGACTCCTTCATGGTGTTGCATTTTTTATAAACAGCAGTATACATAATATTTTTTCAAAAAAAAGTTATCCTTTACTACGCCAGACACACATACAATCTCTAAACATATTTCACAGTATTTTATAAAATAAATTTTAACCCTTTCTATGCGAGTCACGCATCCAATCTTCAAACATATTCCACAGTATTTTATAAAATAATCCCTAATACGCCAGACACGGGTCCTATCTCAAAAAATGTAGTTTTCTTTTAAAGAGTTTTTAAAATATTTTACTTGAAAAAGTTGCTTAAAATGGTGACAGGATAGATTCGTCCTCTCCATAATATTATATATTTATTTTATTATGATTTTTACAAAGTCTACTATTAAAATTGTTAAAGCTTATTGCATGAAATGTCTTGCATGGCCTTATACTTCTAATCCTCTCTGTTGATTCAAATGTAAGCATTATAGTCCCTCTACAACTACCTGTTAAAAATGTAATTTTGTGTTCTTATTTTGACTTTGCCTATGCATACACTGTAAAAAAAATTCAAGAGGTTGCTAAAAAATTTTTAGTAAATTTATATTCCACAGAATTTTTTAGTAACCATTACAAACTTTTTTTTTGCAAGTGAAACAAGCATTTCTTTTGTAAACTGAACAAAAGAATTTTTTGTATAACTAACTTAAAAATTTTTAGTGTGAGCCACCAAGCAAATTTTAGTAATAGCACCAAAATTACTTTTAATAACCATTACGTGCATCCGAAGGGCAGGAGGTTCCTTCGAGCTGCATCCATACTTCTGAAGCGGAAGATTTTCGGCAAAACTGCAATAGATGGCAGCACCAAATATTGCTAACTGCTCCGACAGGATTTTCATAAACCCTTTACTAACGAGTACTTACACTACATGGGGTGTATTTGGTTTTGGCCAGTATCGAACCCTGGACCTTTCAGTCTGGAGTCCGTTATTATAACCACTATGCTATCAAGGCCACAGCAAGTGAGTTTTAGTAATAGTTATTAAAAATGTAAAACTATTAACTCTCTTCGTTGCTAACTTTTTTCTAGTAATTCTTACAGATTTTCTTGTAACCGACTAAGATTACTAAAATTTTTTTAGTAATTACAAGGATCACTAAGGTTTTTTTAGTAGATCGACCCTTTTTTTTTACAGTGTATCATGTCCCTAAAGGGACTTTGTGCCATTAAATACCGATCAAAATCCAACTATAACTTGTTATTTTTTTAGTTTCATTTTACGTTAAAAAGGGGGAAAGTAAAATTATTTCTAATAATTTTGACTGATAAACTGTTTATTAGTTCTCGAGATATTTCATAGTACTACCCTCATAGCATGCATGTTCACAGTGACGTCACAATGACGTCACTGTGAGTCACTTTGGTCACATCACATCTGTGACGAAAATACCACCACTCAGTGACGTCACAATGTGACTAAGATGTGACTTTCTAAAAAAAATTTCACAGTTCGTCACAATGTTAATGTCAAAGTAGTCACAAATGACACACTTTTCACAAATTGGTCACATTGTGACGTCACAAAGTGGTCACAATGTGACGTCACAAAAAAGCTCTAAAACGGCCATAACGACTTCACATTTTAGTCACTGTGACTTCACATCGACGTCACGTGACGTCACATCGACAATCGATGGTCACAAAGTCACAATGTGACTTCACAACAATGACACACTAATTCAACACTAATGTTGTATTTGCACAGAACAGTTAGACCAGATCTGTCCAAGATAACACCCGCGGGCACCATGTGGCCTTTTACAGGTTTTTTTAGGCGCCTTTCGAAGGACACTTGTTGCAAGGATTTTCTTTTAATATAACTCTATTTTAAAAGATGCTTCTTTAAATGCGTCCTGCAAAATTTTCTATTCATGTTTAACGATTCAAAAAGTAGTACCTATGAAAAATATTTATGAGAAATTTATGTATTTATTTATCCTATTACGTATTTATTTATCTTATTTATATTAAAAAATTAGATTTAATATTTATTTAGTGTAAATACAGAGCCTTTGTCGCCAAAATATATGCGACGAAAAACTCCAGTTGGGACACTTAAAGGGTTAAAATCACTAGTGTTGCACATGATTTTTTTTTATAGTGGACGTTAAATTTCTGCGACAGGACTCTTTCCCAGGAAAATGGAATGCTAATTTTATTATGATTATGATTTTTTTGTGCAGTTATTTATCACATCGAACTCTGCATGGGTGCAGAGGGTCTTATATTTCACAATGCGGAGACAGATATTTTTATGGCAGATTCAATAAAAAATCATATGGTCTACGACGAAAAAAGTCTTCTATTGCAGTAAAATTACAGCTATTGAAGCTGACATTGTTTCTCACGAAGTTAACTGAAGGGAAAAGAATCATAGATTGATATATTGGGGCACTTATGAACTGTTCATATCTGCCCCTAACTAGTCTGTTTACAAGTGCCTCATATGGCCACTATGACAAATCACTAACATTTCTCAATTTTTGAAGAATTATTTTTAATAAAAAATATTAATTAGTATTAAGTAGTATTAGAGTATAAGTTAAAACACTGAAATTCAAATAAAATGATAAATAAATAAAGTTATTGACTAAGCAAGTTTGAATAGAGATTTTATTTTTGACGTCTATAAACAGCGTTTTAGCTACCGCGGATAAACAAAATGTCAAAGAGCTTCAACAAAATTTCTACAAGTTCTGTCATCTTTGGTAATTATTATTTCAACTAAAAAATCAAACAATAACTCGTAAAAAAATGAGATGCTCCTCATGTTCTTAAGTGCTCCAGTGTCCCCTATTTATATTTCTGTTTAATTTCAGTATTTCCTTCTTCGCTTTGTATATGTCCCCTAAAAGTCAGTTAAGAGTTTTAATTTAAATGACCGCCTTTAATGATTGCCTGATTTGGCAATACAGGCTAAAGGTAGTTTCGCTGTATAGAAGTACAATTCACCTCGATTCCGATCTCTAACTACTTTAGTTTATTTCTTAACCAATCCCTCAAAGAAAGCCCAAATCATGTGCAAAAACGAGAAACTTTGAAATTACATAACTGTTACATATTTTCTGTGGTACAGAAATCTGTAGAAACACCCGTAGAAGTTTAATAGAAATGTCTGTAAATAAGAGAAAGTGTTTAACCTTTTAATTCTCATGATAGAACACGTTCTGGAAATTGGGTCGTTCCGAAAATCTGACTTTACACCCGAAAATTTCAGTGGTTAATTTCGGTTTATTTAAATCCAAAATGTCTGTTTTGAAATAAAGCCGATATTGCTATTTTTATTTTCTGGTGGGAATTGGGATACACGAATTAAAATATCTCAAAACATTTCGGGCGGTTCGGGATCCAGAAGATTAATAGAAAATTCTGCTCTGCACACATTTCTATTGAACTTTTACAGGTATTTAAATAATTTTTAAACTACAGTATAGGAAAACGGGTCAAAATTTAAGAGGACTTTTTCTATACATTTCTAAAAGTCTTTTTCCGTAAGCGTTATGATTGCGAGACCGTATAAAAATTTAGATTCCGACAAGTCTTTCCGACTTGTCTAAAATTCATTTTTTACATTAAATTATGCCCACAACATGAATATTTACCTCATTTGAAACGGTTTTAGGTTCGTTCGTAACTATGTAAATGCGTTGCACCCATAAATATCGTTCAGACCGTCCGTCTGTCTGTCCGCATACAACAACGCAAAAACTACCCAACCGAATCGTTTGAAATTTAAAATGTATAATTATTACATACTTTTGTCGAGTCATTTCTAATTTTATGAAAATCGGATACATAGATCAATGACAAGGACAATCAAAAGTATATCGTTACATTACAATGAATGGGAAAAAATGTTTTAACTGCATTGCAGTGATGTTACACTCCTTCGAGCATGATAAAACTGATATGCACCTGTGATGTATATGCTATAATATACATTTTGAGTAAAAAAATTTGTAGTGGAAAGGATATTTATTATTGATTTACAGGGCCGCACAAAAGTATTCCATTACATAAAATTCTTCAAAAAAAAAAATTCTTTTTCTCACCAGCAATAAAGGAAAATAAAATTTGTTCTCATTTAATCAGAGAATTTGTAAGGAAAGTTCTTATTTAAATAAAAGTGGCGCTAGTCTTTGTGTAAAGAACTCCGAAGGGTTAATTCGTAGATTTCGCCAGTTACAATTTGTATTCATAAAATCTATTTTTTCCCAAACTTATTAAAATTCCTAGAATCCAACTTTAGTTTAAGCTCTGCGCACTAGATGTCAGCATTGAAACAGCTGCAGACGGATTTTGTCATCAAATGTCGTTCCAAGCGACAGTTACGTGTTTTTCTGTTTAAATTTAAACAGAAAATTTTCATATTTGAAACGAAATCCATAATTTTAATAAATTGAAATTATTTCAAGCTACGAGTCCAGTTAAAATAATCGATTTTCTTCGGCTGCTAATGAAAACATCTGTAATAATAATTCTGGTACCCTTTAAATGTCTGCGCCCGGGGCGATTGCCCCCCCCCCTCATGCCCCGCGCTGTACGGTATTGTAACACTATAATAAATTTATATCACATTGCATTATATTATAATTGGCGATGTAATATAACCAGCCACATTTATTCCGGGAATAACGAATTGCTTAAACGAAGCATCCTTATAACTCCAAAATTAACAATCCTATGAAATAACAATTTGCAGCGTCGGATTAAGCGTCTCATTTCGCATTCAAATATATCTTTGAATCGAAATTTGAATGATATACAGGGCCACGAAAAATCTCCGTAAAATTGCCGTAACTTGTTTTTTATTGGAAATATCTCGACAACTAATAATCCGATTGACTCGGTTCTTGGTGTCAGATTTTCGCCATTTTATGGCCTTTAAAGTCCATACCTTGAAATTAAAAAAATCAAAAAAAATTTTATATACTTTTCATGAGAACGAATTTTTCGAGGTTACGAAAAAAATAATTCCGGATAATCGAGGCTGCTGAGGATTATCCGGATAATCGAGGCTTGTTTGTACTCGCACATAGTAAGTGCATACAAAATTTCAAGTCTCTATCTCAATTTGTTCGGGAGATACCGCGGTACTACTAGGTTATCCCGTCAACCCAAAAACTATCGCCAAATTATAAGATTGAATTGGTGATGCCATCTGGTGAAACAAAAGTTAACCAAGAAAATAAATAGACTGTTCCCCCCCCCCCGTATATAAAGTATACTTTTTATAGAATTTAAACAAGTTGAAATTTGCACCTGCCTGAAGCATAGCAAATGAGGTCCGTTCGTACGATAGCGAAGTTTTAAAAAATATTCAGATCTTGCTGTTATAGTAGACAGTACTTCGGATACAGCATAGTGGCCGAAATCTTTTTTTGTCCCTGTAAATATACTGGAAGTAACTTTTTGTTAAACCTCAGCAACACATATCATATTCATAAAATGTGAAATAGTTTAATAGAATTAAAACACGCCCCAAACCAATGTTCCCCTGTATAGCATTATGTAGTGAAATACGTTTGTGTGGCCCTGTAATTTAGTAATAAATGTTCACACATTGTACAGAATGTATATTTTAGAATAAATGTACTTGAAGGTATTTTGTCCTATTGACTATAATGTAAAGGAATACTTTTGATTGTCCCTGTAATTGAACTATGCATCCGATTTTCATAACATTTGAAATGACACGACAAAATTTTGTTATGATTATGTATTTCAAATTTCAAACGATTCGGTTGGGTAGTTTTTGTGTTGTTACATGCAGACACACAGATGGACGGACGCACTGAACGACTTTTGTGTGGCCCCGTAATTTGGTAATAAATGTTCTTTGCATTTTAAAGATGTTATATCCCTGTCAAACATATTAAAATTTATACGTTTTTACGAGGTGCATTTAAAAAAATGCACTCTATAAAATATAAAATGAAAATGTAGCTATTGTTCATTTACAGGGCCGCACAAAAGTATTCCGTTAGATAATGGCAAAAGGGGGAATTGTGTGTGACTTATTTTAAATATATTAAGCTTTTTCATGTATGATAAAACATGTCAATGAGGCTTAGTGTAAATTATACGAAACTGCCTGCTCTAACATAAAGTACATAGTATTTACAGGGACACACAAAAGATTTCAAATATTATTTACAGGGACATACAAAAGATTTCGAATACAGTCGAATCCCGTTATAGCGAACCCGGTATATAACGAACGAAACGACTCTTTTTTTCTTAACACATCATTACTGAACACCCGTTATAGCGAACCTGGTATATAACGAAAGAAACGTCTCTTTTTCCTTAATACATCATTATTGAGCATATAAGTACCATGGAATAATAAACATATTTTGTAAACTCTAATATTTTTTAACGGTTCGGATACAACGAACCACCGGATAGAGCGAATAAAAACTCCGGTCCCTTAAATTTCGTTATAACGGGCGTTCAACTGTAATTAGTAGGCTGTGAATAAAAATACAAATAAGAAGTCGAAATAAAAAAAATCATTTAATGGTGTTTTATCGTATTTAATGTTACTGGATATGTGACATTCACGATCCTCCATTGTTGGCATTTAATCTTAGAGTTTGGCGATAGATTTTTGGTCGACGGCATAACCGAGTAGTACCGAAACATAACTTAAACATTGTGGGATTTTATTTCGCCCCTTCATTTGCTATTGTATGCCCAAAATCTGGAATTAAAATGGTCTGAAAAAAATAAATGGCTGCAAAAGTTCTCGAATCTCACAGCAGCTTTCTCACCCAGGCTCCAGCCAAAGAAAAAAAAAATATTGCATTGGTTTAAGAGACAAGAAACGTTCTTTCGCCATTTTAAATTTTGTGGGGGTTTTATGTGCGTTCGTAATTATGTAAATACGTAGCACCTATTGTTGTCGATCAGTCCTTCCGTCTGTCTGTACGTCCGTTTGTCTGTCCGTCCGCATATAACAACGCATAAACTACCCAACTGAATTGTTTGAAATTTAAAATACATAATTATTACATAATTTTGTCGAGTCATTCGAAATTTTATGAAAATCGGATGCATAGATCAATTACAGGGACAATCAAAAGGATTCCGTTAGATTACGGTGAATGGGGAAAAAAGTTTCAAATGCATTTTAATCGTTTGAATCTTTAAATACGTAATTATTACATAATTTTGTCGAGTTATTTCAAATTTTATCAAAATCGGATGCATAGTTCAATTACAGGGACAATCAAAAGTATTCCGTTACATTACGGTTAATGGGGGGGGGGGGAAATGTTTCAAATGCATTTTAAGGGTGTTACACTCATTCGAACGTGATAAAATTGATATGCATCTTTAAAGTACATATTATAATATACATTTTGCATAATCTGTGGTGCAAAGAATATTTTTTATTGATTTACAAGGCCTCACAAAAGTATTTCATTGCATAATGGTATAGGGAGAACATTGTTTGGTGCGCATTTTAATTGTAGTTATTTGCAGTTTTATGAGATTTATATATGAGAGTGATATTTTAAAACTTTGTTATCGTACGAACGCACCTCATTTGCTACGCTTCACGTGCAATTTCCAACTTGTTTTTTTTTTCTTTTTTTGTTAACAGGTAACAGATGAAGTGGATGAAATAGCTGAAAAAGAATTCAGAAAACTGGAAGAGAAACTGGGGGGTGTTGGATAAGTAGCTTGTAAAAATCTGTGTATAGACATTTTTAGGTTGGCATTAAAAAGGACTTAATTTATATTCCTGATGCTTTCGCTTGAAATATCGCTGTTTGTGTCTGTACAGTTGAAACCCCGTTATGACAAGTTTTACAAAATATGTAATGATGCTGACTGTACTGGGAAGCTTACACTTTATAAGCAGGCTTAGAATGACTGGTGGAAAAGTAAAAAAAAAGAAGAAAAAAATCCCATGGTCGACTGGAAAAAAATGTTCGTTATAACCGACTTTTAAGATTTCGAAGTTCGTTATAAAAGGGTACATTTGTATTACTTACAGTAGGAAAACGGCAGGACCAAAATTTTCGTTCGTTATATCCGGATGTTCGTTATAACGGGATTCGGCTGTATCTGTTTCTTTTTTTCGTTGTTTAAAATAAAAATGACGTCGGTATGTATAATTTGGCGATTTGTATAATTTGACGAAACTGGGATAATCAAGTAGTACCAAATTGTTTTGTTAAAACAGCCAGAGTAGGTTTGTGAGATTGTGTTTTGGCCAATCGTAAATTGATACAGACATAGAATGGTTTTGATGATTTTTCTGTTCCGTCGTCTTCTTCGAACCTTGCGTAAATACGGGTTAGGTTCCCTTAGAAACACCCCCCAAAGGGCACTCCCCCCCTGGTATATACAGTGGTATATACCAGGTATGTACAGTGTGCCAGAAAGGGTTAAGTGATTCTTTATGGACAACATATTTATTTCAATTTAAATTATTCTACACATTACTGGTTAAGGTATTGAACACTGGTATTTAACTTTAGAAAATTTGCAGTACTTTTATATGTTAGACGTGTACAAGTCTTTCCAATTCATAATCAGTTTGAAGTTAAATGTCATTGCTCCCCTCCCCAAATACAAGTGAAATCTCATGATAGATAATGATTCTAGGTTGTCCCTTTAACTAATGTTAAAGTGCCATTGAAATAACTCTTTATTGTAAATAAGTGATTTTTATTTGTATTTTTATTAATTATTTTTTTTATTTCCGTTATTTAAAATAAATTAAAATGTCACTCAATATAATATGGGTCGAGGGGATAACAGAGTATATTTAATTATAGACCATTAACATGTTCCAACAACCTGTTATTTTTATAACACATAACTAACGGATATCTTAATTACAATATTGAAATGTACAATCAATTAGAAAAAGAAATTGAATTCCAATAAACTTTTCATCCCGTTTATTGTCTGAACGGTAGATGGCAGCAGTAGCGCGTTCGAGAGACCATTTTTCTGAACACGGGGTTTTTAGGAATTCTCGTATATTCGGTTCTTTTATTTCATTTTCGCAAATAACGGAAGACGATGTTCGATCGCGAATAAATCAATTATCATTTTTTAATTCCACACCTTTTTATTATGAAATGTTTCGATGTATTTCTTGTGATTGAATAACTTTTCGTGTTAAGATATTTACCAAAAGAAAAGGAAGAATTTGGAAGTTATTAGCTCAGGATTAATTTTTTTTTATCATGTACCTTTTCGTGTTGAATAAAATATTCATTATGAACTTTGAATTTTCACATTTGAAACGAAATCCATAATTATTATAAATTAAATTTTAATGAACTAAAATTATTTCAATTAGTTCAATACACCTAAATGTGTGATTAGAATGAGCGAAGCGAATCCTCTACTAGGCCACTCAAATTACATTTTGTCGTACACTTTACAAAAAATCTATTCAATATTTTGACTTCAAATTGAACACAAAAATATATTATGATCTGTAGATTTGCACAATATAATTTTTTTTACAGTAAAACGTTAAAAAAATATTATCTTAATTTATTTATTTTACATGCATTTCCAATACGGACGCATTTTAGCAAATAAATAAAAAATGAAACGCGTATATTTTCAGAAAAAAATATAAATCATGGAGTAAGTAATTATAGGTAGAATCATGATTAATTTAATAAATAAAACATATTTTCATTATTCCGCAAAATCGTTTGCACAGATGACACTTAAACATTTTAAAAGAATTGTATTATGGATTTTTTTTTTTTGTAAAGTGGCAACAAAAGAATTGTAAACAAATAAAATTAATTGTTAAATTTGTTATATAAATGAAAAATTAAAAGAATTGAAGTTGTTGCCCCGATTCAAGCTCTTTATAAATGTACTAAAGCAAAGTTGGCCGATTCAGAAACGTCAAATTGACTTTAACCATTTCTTACTTTATCATTTGGATCTAAAGTAATGTTACGTTCTTATTTGTGGACCAAAAAAGATTTAGTGAACGGGACTTTAGACTTTGTTGCACGTAATAAAGAAAATCACAAGCCACTAGACCAGATATCGCGAATAATCATGGATAAATTTGAATACTACAATAATTTAACTTATAAGAATTGGTACGTACCAATTCCCCCAATAATTAAATTCTAGAAAAATGGAAGCATAAATTGCTCAAGGAAAGAATTTCTTCTGCAGTTAGCTTTTGCTGTTACAATTCATAAATCCCAAGGTTTAACATTAGATGAAGCAGTTGTAGATATTGAGGATATATAGACACCAGTTGGCTTAAAAACGTACGTAACGTTGTCGAGAGTGAAAATCCTTCAAAATTAAGCATTCAATAGGAAATTTTCCTTACGAAAAATTCTACAATATCAAAAATTCTGATACGCTAACATGTATAAAAACGAAGAAATTAGAAAAAAAGTTTTACAGTTAAAAATTCATAGTATCAACGAGAGCAGATTTCAAATGTTTTTCCAGAAAATAGGATTTTGAAGAAGTAACTTTCTTCAAGCTCTCTTCAAATATATTATTCTAAAATAGCTATCAAAGATTATTTGATGCTAATTACAAAGATTGGAAACATGCATATCTCAAACAACTTTAAAAAACACCAGTGGTACTGGAAATTTTAAAAACATCTTTAAAAGAGCTTTTAGTTCAAAATTTAAAAATATTTTGTAAAAGTTTGCTTCGAAAATATTTTATTATGCCAGTCTTAAATCATAAATAAAAAATTTAAATGTGCCAAAACATAAAATAACATTTTTGTTTAATAAAGATACAAAAATAATAATAAAAAAAAAATATTGTTACTTTCAAATATCTTTTTTATAAAATAATGCTTCGCGAATCCAAACAAAGCATGGCTTTTGCTAGTTATAAAGATGAAATGTGTTTTTCTAAATTATTCAATGAAACTGGCCTTATGAAGGTACATTACTAATTCACATAATAACAAAGCTTTATATCAGGTTTAGCCAGACTTAAACTAAAAAAGCTTGAGTAATACATAAATATATTTGGTTAGATTGGGACTACCACTGATATTAGCAGTAACTTTATTTTTTTCAGTAATAAATTATTCTTTCTTTATGAAAAAACATGAATTCAATAACCTTAACAAAAATTACAAATTAAAAAGTGTATGGAATTGATATAAAACTAAAAAAGTCAAATTTTGAACCTATATCTAAACTAAATGTTTCATTGTTTACATCCGTAAATTATGTGTAAATTTCAGGGAGTCTACTGTTCTGAACTGTAACTACATAATCTGCTTTGTTGAATATGGATTCATTAAAATCTTGTAAATTAAATCAAAAAGAATCAAGAAAAAAAATCTGCCGTATCACCCTTAGTTTCTGTGATTGTCATGTACACCACACAGGTTAATTTTAACAATATTGTGCTAATACAGATGTGAGAAAAATTGACACACAAAATATTCATTTGGCGCCTGGGGCACATGCCTTCTGTGCTCCCCCCCCCCTTAATTTCAGCTCTGATAATTCAGAACAGACACTATAAAATAAACTGTCTATTTTAGATATTCAGCTATATGCAGCCAGCAACATTAGGAAAAAAAAGAAAAAATCTGGTCTGGTCTTCACTCAGTTCTGTTCAATGTGTGTTCACATGTCAGTGAATAAAATATAAAATAAGCTTGTATATATATTAAAATTTCTCAATGACGAAAATTGAAAAAAAAAATTGTTTTATAAATTTCTAATTTCTTAATGGTTGATACTAAATCCTTTAGTTTTTTTTTTTTTTTTTTTTTTTTTTTTTTTTTATAATTTAAAAAAAAAAAAAGCTTTATGTTGTATTAAGAAAATTGTATCTGTTTTTGTTTAAAGTTTTCTTTAGTATTGTTGTAAATTAAAAAAAAAAAAAATGCACTTTTAATAAATTGTTTGATTAAGTTTTCATGTTATTAAAAAAAGTTTTAGTTTCTAATTATTATTATACTTGAAATATTTATTATATACAGTAAGTTGACTATTTTCAAAATATTGAACATATGTATATTGAAAGTATTGGGTATACATCAAAATATTGGATATGTTTTATATTTTTGAAAGTATCATGACATTTAGAAACCCTGACTGATATTGAATTGTCTATTATGCAATATATCTATTATTTCATTTGATGTTTTTTTAGTAAAAAGTTCTTTACATCATTGTGAAACTTTTTTTTTCAGCTTTCTCATCAACAGTTACAGTGGTGTAGTCGAGGGGGGACGGAGGGGGACGGCGTCCCCCCACTTTTTTATTTTTTTTCAATCGTCCCCTTACTTTTTTATCTTAAGGGGGACGCTAAGGACGAGAGGGGACGCATATCTTCCTGATTCATTAAATGATTAAAATTAAAAAAAAAAAAACTAACAAATTAACAATTTTGTAAAGTGCAGAATTGATCTTTTAAACCATTTTAGTTTTCTTTAACAACGGCACTCAAAAAGGGGAAAGAAATTCGGAAGAAAGGTGTTTACTTGCTGTTTCATTATAATTACCAGTAATAAAATATAGCGCTAATATTAGTTCTTTCAAAGGCATATATTAGTTTTACTTGGAAGTCTATTATCCCCTTCCTGTTTCCTAACAGAGAGATCACACAAACTTTCAAAAAAGACCTTAGGCTCCGTTCAGATTGCAATACTTTCAGCTTGCAATGCTTTCAGTTGAACTGAATTCTGGGAAGAGTTGTACAGGACCCAGAGTTGTTTCTTCATAATAGATCCAGTTTCTTCATAATAGAACGGAGGGGAGCGAACAAAAGACTCGGGAGGTAGGCAATCCACCCTAGTTTACGGAAAGATTTTTCTTTTGCCGGACAACCATCCCTTTCCTGCAAAAATCATTAAAAATCAAAAACACCGTGTTGCCACAACAAATGAGCCAACACCGAACTTCAAAAAGTGGTCAGATGTGTTTGGGCTTTTAGACACACCGCAGTCTCAGTTTAAAATGCATCCAGATGTTCCAGTATTGAAAGAATGGTCATTTTTTTACTCTCACGACAATTAACAGCAGCATGCTTCCATTAATCAGTAAATAATGTTTTAAGAGACATTCAGGGTAACTGTCATAGCTGTCACATACTGTTAGTTAGTAAGGGTCATCAATTGGTCAGTATATGCCGTCTGCAGTTGAAGGGTCAATAAAATGACATCAATGAAGACCGATAACTTCTGATACTGTTCAGTGAAAGAATCCCTCAAAATCATTATCGTCCCTTCTCTTGTTCACGTTGACAATTATTTCTTGATTAGGTACAAGCATTGGACTAGTTTAAAGTGGAGCGAGTATCTCTGAATACCCTCTTTTTTTCTAGCCATAAATATTTTATATCATACTTTTAATTATTGAAAGAAAAATAACAATAAAACGACATAGGAAGCCAAAGCTGAAAAGTTTTGCAATTTTTTTCCAAACGTTGCCATACAAAAACAGATCACCGACCACAATTACAAATCAAAACTCCGATCCAACAGAATTGTATCTTTTGAGTTTTGATCAAAATCTTAATTTACATCCTATATTTTGAATTTTTTATAAGGGTTATATGTTTGCCAAACATCAATAGGTTTTTGTTATAAAACTATGTTTTTTATTGAAGGGGATGCAAAATAAGAGGGTGGGGAAGCGGAAAAGAAACATATGAGCCATAAATGATGGTTGAGCAGAATTGCCCCTCTAAACTTTCAATTTTAATTAACTGAATTTTCTTTCTCTCTCAAAATTTTCAAAACATAATACAGCTTGTTTTTATCAAAGGATTTAACCCTTTGAGGGGCAAGCAATTGCGTTCGTGTAATTCTGAATTCCCACCGGAAATTTGTAAAAAAGTTATATGAAAAAGAGGAAAAGCAATTCCACGGCTGTTTCCCACCATAGTTAGAAAAGGGAAATTTCATGACATTTTTCTGGTGTAAATCTTCATCAATCGTAGGTGGTATATAATGTATACCGCCGCCCCTCAAGGGGTTAAAGTAATTGAATAGTAAAAGAAAGGATAACCAAGGACTATGTATTAGGGAGAAGTATTGACCCCTGAAGCCCCCGTAAAGACTATTTTTAATTCTGCTTCTCTTCCACATTTGCGATTTTTCTTTCTTTTTTTTTTTTTTTTTTTTTTTTTTCTTTGTAAACCTGATATTAAAATACACCAAGTGTTCAGAAAAAGAAAAAAAATTGTTTCATTATTTTATTTTGTAAAAAAGCTGATAGAAATTTAATTTGGTGTTTTTAATATACATCTTATTTATTATATTTTTAAATACATATTTTATTGAATTACTGCAATGTTGTTTAAAAATGTCAGCTATCTCTATAAAGTTTGCAGCACTGTAAAAAAAAAAAAAAAATAATAATAATAATAATAATAATAAATAAAATAAAATACAACGTTTTAAACTTAGATTGCCACACTGTATATATATATGTATTATTATGATTTATTATTTACTATAGAGATTCATTAATGCAAATTAAGTACTTGTAGTTCATTTACAAGTTACATAGAACTATTTCATTAAATTATGCCATACGGAAAGTAAACTCTTTACATTGTATTTAAATGACGTTACACGACTTAAAGCACGATGAAATTGATATATATTACTGAAATGCATAACAATACGATGCATAACAAGCTTCTATTGTTCATTTACAGAGATATACAAAGAAATGACATTGCATTACTCTCAGTGTACAACAATTGTTTGAAAAGCGTAATGTGGAATTGATATACGTTATTGAGTTGGGAGTTAACGTCACCCACTGAAAACATAAGGAAAGTATCATATCAATTTTCTTTAACCGTGTAAGAACAATATTGCAGGATGCGCATTTTCAATCTTAACTAATTTTTATTACATTATGTGGAATGAATTCTATAAATCATATGCAGTGCAGCAAGTCGAATTACTTAACTTGTGTGGGCGAGATTTCAGAAAAATGTAGATTCAGAAATATTATCTTTTTTTTTTTTTTTTTTTTTTTTTTTTTTAAGCATAAATAAGTTTTATTGTGAAAATATAATACAAATAAATTCATATATAGGACTGCAATGAACTTCAATTGCTAAAAATAAATTTTCTTAATTGTTTTACACTTTTTTCATTTAATTACACCGTTAGTTTTACTGTATGGTATGTAAGAAATACAAATATTATATACTAAAGAATTTGCGCGTTAAGAGACTACTTACTTCACTCACGCGAAAACGCCCGCTTTCTGAAGTTAATCTTGTGGAAGATTATTATTATTATTATTATTATTATTTTAATATCTTGTTTGCATTTAAATGTTTTAAAACTATTTTTGCATTGATATCTGAGGCCGATTGCTACAATGGCTTTTTCTTTTTTCACTTTTTCCATTATGTTTGCACTTTTTTATTTTGTTTGGAGAATTTCTTTTTTGGAACCGGTTTCGAAAGTCAAAATATCCTCATTAAAAAAAGAATGAACAAAATCGAAAAAGTGGAAAATTGGCATTGTGGAAATCGAGCTTCCAGGATTGGTACAGGGAACAGGAGATCTTTACGGACCGGTCATTGGCCCGAAGTCCGAGCCCGGCCCGAATGCCGTTAATCGGGCCAGGCCTAATCATTAATCTTTTCGGGCCGGCCAGGGCTCGGGCTGTACTTTTCTTCCTGGAGTATCCGGCCGAGTCGGGCCTAACTTATTATTTCCTTACGACGCCAGGACTGATTTCATTCTTCCTAATCTTTATGGACCAAAATAATCAGTTCCAGTTGAATCATCCCATATGAAAATCACTTTCTCGATGTGGTCAAGTCTGTTCAAAAATAAGTAAAATTTGGCTTGGTCTAAAATTTTTTACAAAAAAGGCATATACTTGTAAGTCGTCATTATTCTACAATTAAACATTAGAATTTATTCTTTTTAAAGAATTGTAGATTTCTAGACTTATTAAAATAAAGTTAAACGCATGAAAAAAACCTGCCTATGGCGGAATTTTCTTTTAAACTGAAAACTTGAAATTTCTTTTAAACTTCTTTTGAATTGTTCATCCATGTAAAATGAATACAATAATACGCGAGAAGAAATATATTAAACATTTACACCTGCTAAGACGGGAGCGTATTTTTTCTTTCCAATGCGATTCCGTTTTAGAAAATTTTACTTTTACAATATACCATTTTTTAGATTTGTATGTCTCCATTACATGGAATATGGATTAATAATACTAATGCTAACTGTAACATTTAAATACAAACAAAGGTTCATCAATATAATAAATCCATAGTCCATCCATAGTCATGTCTTCTACTTTTCTATTGGCTGTTTCTTCAGCTTGCTACCTTTCCCGCCTTTTCACTTCAGTCGTGCCGCTACGTTCATAGTAGACGCACGTCTTTTCGCGCCTGACGAAGAATGACTAAAAGTTCTTTCGAAAGGCCTTGCGCAATTTTATTTATTTTATGGTGTTTTAAAGAAGTTGTTTATCTTCAAAGGTTCATCAAAAGCATAAATATCGCAGCCTATGGCACTTCTGCATAAATGAAGATTATAAACATGGAAAAAAAAATAAAAAGACTAAGATAAGTTTTTTTGGTCAGAACTCTTCCGCATGAGTAAATATCAATGTTCTGTAGAAATTCACTCGGGTAGGACCGAAATTTTAACTATTTTTCCGGTACGGGCCAAGCTTAGGCCTTGTTTTTAGCTATTATATCCGGCCAGGTCGGCCGCTAATTTTTTCTCTACGGGCCGGACCGAACTCGGTCCGAAATTTTAACTTTAATAACGGGCCGGGCCGAATTTTTTTTCTGTGGACCGGACCGAGAAATTTCGGCCCGTACAGACCTCTACAGGGAACCCTGTAATGGTTGGTTCAGGTTGTGGACACTGTAACAATAATTTATTGTATAGGAATGAATGGGCACAAGTGACGTGTTGGGGTACAAACACCAGGGACTCAATTTGTCCCTTTTTATTATTTCAAGTTTTCTCATTCACGTCAGAAAATGCCTATATATTGTTATTACTTACTCATCATACGTAGTATAGGGTAAGTCTTGCAATCGTTTTGAAAATCATTTTTTTTTTTTTTTTTGACGGATTCATACGTTTTAGATTGTGGAGATTCCGAAAAACATATTTTTAGAAAAAAAAAATTGCCGTCCGTCTATCTCACAAACAAATTGAGATAGAGACTTAGAATTTTGTATGTACTTAGTATATGAGAATGGGACGAAGCCTATTTAATATCAGTAACCTCAATTATCCGGATCTATTTTTTTTCGGACTCTCGAAAAATTCGTTCTGATGAAAGGTATATAAAAAGTTTCAAAAATTTTTACTTTTAGGAATGGACGTAAAAAACAATAAAATAACACAAATTTTGTATAAAGAACGAAGTCAATCGAATTTTTAGTTGCCGAGATATTTGTAATCCTGTCTTCCACATTCTTTGATTTTTCATGACCCTGTATTTCTTTTAAATTTCAATTCAGAGGTATTTTTAAATGGAAATGAGACGCTTAATCCGATGAAGTAAAATGTTAGTTAATATGATTATTATTTTTGGAGTTATAAGGATGTTTCTTTTACGCAGTTCGATATTACTTGAGTAGTTTGGTGTTTTATATAATTTGTTGAAATTGGTTCATCAGTAGAGATTCATTAATAGAGCATTACTATGTATATTAACAATATTTAAATTCCGTTTTGGAATTTCAATGCATTGTATAAATAGTTTTCACTTGTTTTATTTCCATATGCATATCCATGATGGGTAAGTATTACGGTGACCTCCAACGACTAGTTTTTTAGCTCACAGGCTATCATAGCCTGAGAGCTTATGTGCTCGTCCGTTCTGTATGTATGTTCGTTCGTGCGTAACGCGATAACTCATGATAAAAATATCCGATCCACTTGAAATTTTGTATATAGGTATATCCTGATAAGGCGCTTCCCTGATTAGTTTTTGGAGTTCATTCGATATGTATAAGAGGGGGAACGGGGGGCTCATGCCCCTCCCCTTAATTGATATGAATGGGTTTTTCATGCAGAAATAATAGTTTTTGTTCAAAATTTACACATAGGATCTTTCTGATGAAGAACTTCCGTGACTGTTATTAGGTGTTCATTGAATAAGTATAAATAGGGGGAACAGGGGTTCTAATGCCCCCTTTAATTTATATAAATGGGTTTTTCAAGCAGAATTTTCAGATTTCGTTCAAATGTTTGAATAGTTTTGGAAGTTTAATGGTTAAGTATAAAAGAGGGGGATAACTCCTTTTAAATTATATAAATGCTAAATGGGTTTTTATTAAGAATTATCTCATTTGCTCTGAATTTTGGATATAGATTTTTTATATGATAAAGCATGTCTTTGATAGTATAGGAGGTTCAATGATTAAGTATAAAAAAAGAGGAAAGGGGAGAGCTGTTTCCCCTTCTTAATTTTTTTTCGAACGGAATTAACCCTTGAAAATATAAGGCTTTAATGTACAATTAGTATTTGTAGCCTGTGAGCTCAATGCCATCAGTTTAACTGGGCAGTATTTTTTATCTTATTTAAGAGAGGCATTTTATGATTACTTAAAGAAAAAATTCTTTGAAAATTTCCTGGCATGAAATCAAAATTTCTCAATTAAATAACTCCATCTTTATTTTTTATTTTTTTCACGTATTTTCTGTTTTTGACAAACTAGTTTTTCTTCTTTCTTTCTTTCTTTTTTTCCCCCTTTTTTAAAAAATTCAAAACTTTCGATTTCATACCAGGAAATTTCAAAGATATTTATATATATATATATATAATCATGAAATATCCATCTTAAATAAACAAAAGAATAGTATATGAATTTTCTGGTATGAAGGAAAATTTTTGAAATAGAAAGGCGTCAAATTGGCTACTTAAAGTTTTAATCATGAATTTAGAATCACCCTGTATTTAAATTTGTGTTTGAAGTAAAAAATTGTTAAAATTGTTGTAACATAAAATAAATTACGTTGAATGAATTTCTTTTACATTTTGAATAACTAAGTACAAAATAAATAAATTATTTATGTAAGCAATTTAAATAAAAAAGTTTTTTTAATTTTAATTAAATTTTAAATGTAAATTTAATGTAATAAAATTATTTTTTTTTAAATTTTAATTAATTTTTTAAAGTAAATTTAATTTAATTTAAAATTTCAATTGATTTTTAAATGTAAATTAAATTAAATTTTAATTATTTATCTCTGGAATTCACAATCAAGTTAGCCGTATGGGTGACAGAGATCCTACTGTTCGAGACTAAGAGCGTCCCCCCACTTTTTTTTTCCAGGACTACACCACTGAACAGTTAGCTGCCAAATTATAAAATCCATCTCAAGTTCAGCTAAAATATGCAGCTATAACTTAAGGAAAAATAGTTTTGATTTGCAAAATAGAAAAATTAAGATGCGTTGCATAGTTATGATTGAATTCTTTAAAAATGGGAACTCATGCCAAATTGGTCAACGGGATGATTAAATAATAGTCCCTAAGTACTTGAGTAAACTCTCTAAAATCTGCAACTCTCTGAAATCCACACATACCATATTTACTCATGTATAACATGCAACTTTTCCTCAAAATTTACAGCAAAAACCCTTGGTGTGCAGTTATACACAGAATATTTTTTTAATGCTTTATGTAATCACACGATATACCTATGAATCATGAAATATATTTATAAAAATACTCAATATTAAACTTACTCAAAGTGTAACATTAATTTATTTATTAGCGCAGTAGCCATGCATCGTTGTACACACAGTACGAACGAACAACTAACAGCAACTCTACAGCGTTGCCAGATGCACAAGTCATCTTATGAGAAAAAAACCATGGATAATGTAAAAACAAACAACATTCTTGATTATTAAAATAGTAGGACAAGTAAGAATTAAAATATTAAACTTAACACTCCCTCCAATTCTTACTTGTCAATAAAAAAATAAAAAAAAATAATTAACACTTAGCAAGGCATGTTACATAAAAAAATAACACTTAGCAAGGCAGATTATCAAAAAAAAAAGTTAACACTTAGCAAGACAGTTTATCAGAGTTCTTAGTTTTTCAAATTTGTTTCTGGGCAAAGCCTTTGTAAACACATCGGCCAATTGTTCATTACTGTTTACATAATCAATGTTCACAGTTTTATCCTGGTACTTTTCACGGATGAAGTGGTACCGAATGTCAATGTGCTTTGTACGTTTATGATACACTGGATTTTTGATTAATTTTATGACACTCTGATTATCAATATGCAAAGTGACATTTTTTTCACAAAATGATACTTCATCTATATCACATAACAGCTGGCGGAGCCATATCACTTCTTTCACTGCTGTAGATGCTGCAATATATTCAGATTCTGTGGTTGATGTTGACACTGAAGTTTGCCTACTAGTGTTCCATGTAATGGCACCACTTGACAACATGAAAACATACCCAGTGGTGGACCTTCTGGTGTCCAAGTCACCAGCAAAATCTGCATCAGAATAAGCCACAAGATAAGAATTTTCCGATTCGGCCACATACTGGATACCATGACACTGAGTTCCTTTCAAGTACTTCATTATTCTTTTGACGGCATTCCAATGTACTTGACTGTAGTTGTTTTGGAACCTATTTACAAGGTTTGCAGCATATGTGATATCTGGACGAAGAAATGGTAGAAGAAAGAAATAGTAATGATCCAACAGCTTCACGATATGGTACACTATTTTCTTCTAAATTTATGTCTGCCTCAGATGACAGAATTACGTAGGGATCTGCTGGAACACTAACTGGATTACAATCTTCAAGGTTGAATTGTCTTAAAATTTTCTTAATGTAAGCTTGTGAATGGATGAAAATTGAACCATCTGTATTTTGGTTAATCTCAATTCCAACAAAACAATTTGATTTACAAATAGTGGTTTCAAAATTCTTGTTCATATTTTTCATGATATCATTTAAAATTTCTTCATCTTCACATAGTAAGAGAACATCATCAACATACAAAATAAGAAGAACTTTCCTACCTTGGAAAACGCCATGGAATAAACAAGGGTCAGCCACACTTTGATTGAATCCATAATTTAATAAGAAATCTGAAAACTTCTGGTTCCAACATCTTGACGACTGTTTTAGGCCATATAAGGATTTTCTTAACTTACATACAAGGTCTGGATCAATAGGTAGACCTGGAGGAGGCTGCATATATATTTCTTCTTCAATGTCACCATGCAGAAAAGCTGTTTTTATGTCACACTGCAATATTTTTAACTTCTTTTGAGCAGCAATTGCCAAGATCACTCGTATGGTATCATATCTAGTTGTTGGTGAGAATGTTTCATTGAAATCAACTCCCTCCACTTGTGCGTATCCTTTTGCACACAGGCGAGCCTTAAAACGCTCAATATTTACATTTGGTAAATACTTTATGATAAACACCCATTTTGATCCAATTACATTTTTCCCTTCTGGACATTCTACCAACTGCCAGGTGTTGTTTTTCTGTAATGATTCGAGTTCATCTCTTATTGCATCTCTCCATTCCTTCGATTGATGGGAGTTAATTGCCTCTTCATATGTTTTTGGAATTTCAGCAACATTTACATCATAACGTCTAGGAATTCTTATATTTTCTCTTGGTCTAAGACTGTAAGAGGAAGTTTCATCATCTGGGTTCTGCGAAGCATTAAGTATATCATTTTCACTCATCATTTGGTCGGTTTCAGTTTCTGACTCACTGGTAATATCTTGGTATTCAGAGCTACTTATTGAAATTGACTGTTTCTTTTGCGAGTGAATCTCTGGTGCATATGAGCTTTCATTAAATGTAACATTTCTGGAAATTTTTATTGTTTTTGATGCAGGATCAAACAGCCGGTAATTTGTTGAATCTCTTTCATAGCCAACAAAAATTGTTTTTATACTTTTGGGCTGCAATTTCTTTCGCAATTGGTCAGGCACATGCATATAAGCTTCTGAGCCAAAAGTTCTCAAGTATTTAAGTGATTTCTGCTTTCCTGTCCACAATTCGTATGGAGTAGATCCAGGTGACTGACTTGTCGGTACATTATTTAGGATATGCACAGCTGTGTTAACTGCTTCAGCCCATAAAAACAATGGTAAATTCTTGCTGTACAGCATTGATCGAGCACTTTCCATAATTGTTCTTATATTTCTCTCCGCTTTTCCATTCTGTTCAGGAGTGTAAGGAGCTGTAGGCTGAAGTTCAATACCTTTTCTATGCAGAAAGTCTTTTAAATCATGATTTATGAATTCTCTGCCATTATCCACTCTAAGGGCTTTCACTGTTGTTGAATGTTTGTTTTCACACAGAGACACAAACTTCTTGAAATGCTCAAAGGTATCACACTTATGTTTCAAAAATGCAACAGAAACATAACCACTAAAATCATCTTTGAAGATAGCAAAATAATTGGCACCACCTAGTGATGATGTTGACATTGGACCACACAAATCACTGTAAGTTAATTCACCAGGCTTGCTGGATTTGTATTTTCTACTGCTAAACGAAAGTTTATGTTGTTTGCCATATTGGCAGCCTTCGCAAAGGAATTTATCAGCACCTGAAAAATCAATCTTATCAATAATTCCTTTTTCGCTTAACTCTCTTAGGGCCTTCAGATTAATATGACCCATTCGCTCGTGCCATAACTTAATACTATCTGTAGCAGCTGCATTAACTTCAATGGGTTTTAACGTTTTGAATAACATCTCATATAAGTTGTTTGAAGTACGAACAGCTGAGGCAATAAGGTTATCATCACAATTATAAATTTTAGCACTATCACCAGTTTTGATCATTTTCATTCCCTTATTTGCTACAGTTCCTTCAGAAAATAAATTTTTCTTTAAACCTGGCACATACAGTACATTTGTCATTAAACCTTCAATCCAGGTATTAGAGCTCATCAGTGGTGACGTCACAACTCCAGAAATTGGTTCAAAACAAACCACAGAGTTCAGAAAAGATAGAGATGAAATGTATTGTTTTATCGTGAAGCTAAAAATTCAACCCTGTAACTTATTTAAATAAGTTACAATTCGGCCCAAACACTTGCGGATCGCTTTTAAAACTTCACCCAGTTCAATGAATTCAGCCTTTGAACGATATCTGATTTCATATTGAAAGCCTTTTTGATGGTATATAGGGCATCTCTAGCACACTTTAAACTCTCTCGGTTTGTATTGACCCAGTTGCCATGGAAATGTGGAGTTGAGTTGTCTGTGACGTCACACTGATGAGCTCTATTGTTTATGAATTTCAAAATTCTTACCTCCCCACTTCCTTCAATTGGGAGTTCTGTGTTATCTCCTAGGCGGATTTTATCACTTCCATCTAATTTCCGAAAGTCACTTAGTGAGTGGAAATCGTACGTCATATGTGTTGATGCTCCACTGTCAAGTATCCATTGATTTTCTTTACATTTCTCCAACTCCTTCACTTCAGCACTAAAGGCATTGTAACCTATGGAATCATTAGGCTCATTTTTGTTATTTCTATCACTTCTTGGTCGGGATCGACAGCCTCTGGCAAAATGCCCCTTTTTCCGACATGAGTAACATGTTACTTTTGATTTATCCAGCTTGGCTTTTGGTTGATTGAACTTGTCGTAGTCGATTGACATGGCTCAGTTATGGATAATGACAAAAATATTTATTAATTATATTTACAAATCAAATTGTTACATGACACGCTCGGAAAGGTAAGTAACAGAGCTGGCTAAAAGGCGTGCTTGCTGGACGGAAGCTCCGAGCGTAGTGATGTTAGACGACGCTATCGAGAGCGCTTGCCTCGTCGGCCAGGGTTGCCAGGAGGAGACTGGTTTTGCCAGCAGGGGAGCTAGATTTGGCACATGCAGCCACACACTCCCCCCGCAATATTACACATCATTCTTTTAACCGGACCGGGAAACGCACAGTTCGTCCCGACCGGGTAACGGTGGGTTTTGTTTGTGTTTGAAGTGGTACAGAGTCTGGTACACTAGGAGTGGGAATGTCAGATGCCAGAAAAGCTGGCTTAATCCTATCGATGAAATGGTGGTTTGACGTCCATTGAAGTCTATAATGAAAGTTTTTTCACGTTTGTCTACCACCTTAAATGGGCCATCATAGGGATTTTGTAAAGGTTTTTTCACACCGTCATATCTGACGAACACATGCGAACAGTCTTTTAGATGTGGGTGAATAAAAATTGATTTAGTCCCATGTCTGGATGCAGGTGTTGGACGAATGTCCTTAAAATGCTGCTTTAGACATTCAACAAGTTGCTGCGGTGATGCATCAGTTTCAGTGGGGACAAAAATTTCACCAGGAAGCCGAAGAGTTGTGCCATAGACAAGGTCTGCTGCCGTCGCCTGGATGTCCTCTTTGAACACAGAGCGGAAACCAAGTAAGATGGTGGGCAATGCTGCAGTCCACTGGTCAGTGCTATGTGCTTTCAAGGCGGCTTTCAGTGGGCGGTGAAATTCTTCGATCAGGCCGTTAGCTTGTGGGTGATATGGGGAAGACCTAATCCGTTTTATTCCCAAGAAATGGGACAGATTTTGAAAAAGTACACTTTCGAATTGCCTTCCTTGGTCTGTTGTGATATGGGAAGGGCAACCGAACCTGGTAATCCATTGGTTGTAGAAAACTGTAGCTACTGTGTGAGCACTGATATCTGGAATAGCCACAGCTTCTGGCCATCTTGTGAATCTGTCTATCATGGTAAGACAGTAAGAGTTACCCTGGGAAGGTGGAAGCGGGCCAACGAGGTCAAGATGGACATGATCAAATCTCTTAGATTGGCTAGGGAATGAACCCAATGGGGATTTAGTATGCCTGTTAACCTTAGCTTTCTGGCAAGGAATACATTGTCTTGCCCAAGTTGCACAATCTTTATTAATCGAAGGCCAAATAAATCTTGTTCTCACCAACCGAGTAGTACTCCTGATTCCAGGATGAGACAAATTATGCAATTGGGAAAAAATTTGTTTTCGTAGAGAGATAGGAATGTATGGTCTGGCAACGCCAGTAGAAAAATCACAATATATAGGAGTTGTATGACCAGGTAAGGTTACTTTTTTTAGTTCCAAATTTTGCGGTTTATCAAGTAAATTTTGTAATTCAGGGTCATTTATTTGTAATTGTGAAATTTCATCAACGTCAATAGGATTTGGCATAGCGATTGAAGCGATTCTAGAAAGAGCGTCTGCAGTGACATTTTCCGCTCCTTTTATATGTTGGATATCGGTTGTGAACTGAGATATAAAATCTAGTTGTCTAGACTGCCTTGGCGAATGCTTATCAGTGCGCTGCTGGAAAGCGAATGTTAAGGGCTTGTGATCGGTAAAAAGTGTGAAACATCTCGCTTCAAGCATGTGACGAAAATGTTTAATACCAGCATACGCTGCAAGTAGTTCTCTATCGTATGCACTGTAAGCACGTTCAGCTGGGGAAAGTTTGCGGGAAAAAACCGAAGGGGTTGCAGTTCGTTTTCAACTAATTGTGATAAAGCTCCACCAATTGCAAAATCTGAAGAATCTACTTGCAAGACTAGGTTAGCATCTGGTTTTGGATGAGCCAAAAGGGTTGCATTGACAATTAATTCTTTACATTTTTTAAATTCTCTGTCAGCCTCAACCGACCACTCAATTTTCGTTTTGTCATTTTTCTTAGCGCCTTTTAAATAGTTACTAAGGACAGTTTGATGTTTTGCGACGTTTGGCAAAAACCGACGAAAAAAATTCAAAAATCCAAGGAATCTTTGAATATCTTTGATAGTTTGAGGTTGGGGATAATTTAATGTGGGTGCAACCTTATCAGGGAGGGGTTTTGTGCCATGTTGTGAAACAAGGTGGCCTAAAAAGGAAATTTCTGTAACACCAAATAAGCATTTTGAGGCATTAATTGTAAGTCCATATGCATTTAGTCTTTCAAATAGTATGCGTAAATGGTTTTTGTGTTCGGCCTCATCTTGGCTAAAAATGAGCACATCATCTAAATAGACAAAACAAAAGGGTAAATCTCCCAGAATTTCATTCATGAATCTTTGAAACGTTTGTGCAGCATTACATAATCCAAAATTTAAAAAAGGGAATTCGAAAAGACCAAACGGTGTAATGACTGCTGTTTTTGGTATGTGATCGGGATGTACAGGGATATGAAAATAAGCTCTAACAATATCAATTTTAGAAAATATTCGTTTTCCATGAAGAGCATTTGAAAAATCTTGAATATGAGGAATTGGATACCTGTCTGGTGTAGTGCATGCATTTAATTTTCTATAATCTCCCACAGGGCGGATGCTACCACAACTTTTAGTAACTACATGTATTGGCGAAGACCACGGTGATTTAGAGGGTCTACATATGCCCTGATCAATCATGTACTGAAATTCTTTTTTAACTGATTCGTATAGTTTGGGATTTAATCGTCTCGGCTTACTGTGAACTGGTGGTCCAGTGGTTTCGATATAGTGTACAGTATTATGTGACACTGATTCGTGTTTAGAATTTATTTTTGTAAGATTGGGATAGTCTGCTAAAATTTTATGATATACTGAATTGCCGGAAATAAGTTTGACAGAGTTTTCAGACTGTTGTGCAAATGTCCCAATTTGTGAAAGTTTTGTCACACTATCAGTGAGCCTACGACGTTTAAGGTCAACAAGAAGGCCAAAATTTTCTAGAAAATCAGCTCCAATAATTGGCATTGGTACATTTGCTATTAGGAATTTCCAATCAAAACTACGCCTTAACCCTAAGTCCACATTGAGTAATTTTGTGCCAAATGTTGATATTTTAGTATTATTTGCAGCAAAGAGTTGTAATGAATCTGGCTGTAAGTTTTTTGCATTTTTAGGGGGAGGGATACATGAAACATCAGATCCGGAATCAACGAGGAATTTAAAATGTGATTTCTTATCAAAAACATATAGGCGACACGATTTAAGGGCTATCGGCGTTGAAGTCGCCGAAATTTGAATGTCGATAGCCGACTTTAGTTTTCCGGTTGTTCTTTTACATATTTACAGGGCTCCTGACATTTGCGCGCTTTTTTGCCGTAGGTTTGATGATAATAACAAAATTCGTCAGATGTGGATTGCCGATGCGGCGATTTGAAATGTCGCCCACGTGACTGATTTCTCGAACGTGAACGCGACCGCGACAATCTTTCAACTTTTTGACTCAACGCTGCAATCTCCGCGCGGAGGGCGGGTATTTCGTTAAGCAGCGAGCCGGCAGCAAGCGCCGATTTACCGTGCGAGCTTTCACCGATCGCGTACACACTGCTCGAGTCGGAACGTACTTCGGCAATTTTGTCGGCCATTTTAGCTAGGTTTTCCAACGATTCGGAACTTACTGCCAAAATACTCTGCATATCGGCTGGAAGCCTCTGAAACCATAAATTTTTTAAAAAATCGTCCGTAATCGAATTTTTGGCAAGCTGTTGCATCTTTCTAAGTAAGTGGGAGGGCTTTTCATCTCCTAACTGTAATTCTAAGAGCAATTTTTTAATTTGTTTGTTTTCGGATTCGGAAAATTCTTGAATTAACCTATCCTTTAGCGTTTTATACTTATCGGTTGATGGGGGGTTTAATAAAATGTCGGACACTGCAGACAATGTTTCCGGATCGATCGCTGCGACGATATTATTATATTTCGTCGCATCGACAGTAATTCCGGATAGATCGAAATTACTTTCGGCTTGAGCAAACCAAAGTTTGATGTTAGTTTTCCAAAGAGGCGGTAATTTGACACCTAATTTTGCAACTTGGACGTTATTCGAACTATTACTTATATCGTCGGGCATACTGTCCCCCAAAATGTTAAAGGATATAAAATACAAATTAATATTTGAACAAATAAATTTTGAATAAAAGATATTAATTTAGCATTGGGTACAATTCCTAACCAAACCAGAGGAGAAATGAAACATGCATCTTACCTTCTTTCATCTCGGCGTAGCACGTGGTCCGGTCGCTGAAGATCGTCTTTCTCATTCAAGCATCGGAGAAGGGTATAAAGGGTCACCACTGTCGTAGTCGATTGACATGGCTCAGTTATGGATAATGACAAAAATATTTATTAATTATATTTACAAATCAAATTGTTACATGACACGCTCGGAAAGGTAAGTAGCAGAGCTGGCTAAAAGGCGTGCTTGCTGGACGGAAGCTCCGAGCGTAGTGACGTTAGACGACGCTATCGAGAGCGCTTGCCTCGTCGGCCAGGGTTGCCAGGAGGAGACTGGTTTTGCCAGCAGGGGAGCTAGATTTGGCACATGCAGCCACAAACTTTTGCTTGTAGTTTGTTGATGGCTTTGCAGTTCTCCAGTTTGCAACAAATGCAGTTTCATCTTTGTCATTTTCATTTAAACTTGCTTCCTCATCAATTAACCTGGCTGTTAAATTTGACAGATTCTGTCTACTTTCATCCATTGACAACCATGCTTGCCGAAAGTTGCGATATTTTGATGGCAAAGTTCCCAAAATTTTCGTTAGGAGGGTGATATCATTGATCTCTTCACCGGAGTTTTTAATTTGATGTGCTAGGTTTTCTGCTCTTGAAATGTACTCTACTGCTGTCTCATTAGAATCCATTTTGAGTTGGTGGAATTTGTCAAGCAATAACATTTTGTTGAAATCAGACTTTTGCTGAAATACAGAGTCTAGCTTTGTCAACATGCCAAACGATGTAGTACAGCTCTCAATCAGGCTTATTTGTTTCATCTCCATCGCTGCGGTAATCGTAAACATTGCAATGGCATCTTCTTTTTCCCACTTCTCGATTTCAGCGTCGGCATCAGGCTTAACTTTCGATCCACTAGCAACGGCAAACACACCTTTAGCTTTCAGTGCACAGTTCATTTGAAAACGCCACTGGGAATAGTTTTTCCCGTCAAATTTATTCATTGAAGAAAAATCAAGTCCAACCTAGAGATGGGAATGCTCGGAAAAAAACCGGAAAAATTGGGAAAAAAACCAGTTTTTTTCGGGTTTTTTCCGAAGGCTTATTTTTCAATTTTTCCGAATTGGAAAAATTGAAATTTCATTTATGAAATAATATAGTGAAAATTGTGTAATAGCTACATTCTCATACTTTTTATTTTATTTATTTTTATGTTGAGTCTCCCACATGAAAACTTTAATGTGAGTAATCTGATCCCTGAGCAGAAATCTGTTTGAGAAGACTTGAAGGGATCCCTCACATTTTTTTCTTGTTTCAAACACAAGACCCTTCGCAAAATTTCGCTTGAAAATAGACATTTCAGAAAAAAGTTTAATCTACAAATTGAATCTTTCACAAATGCAGTGATTGAAGAAAAAAAAAATCTCATGCCATATAGCAGCTGAATTTTATCAAGTTGTACATATGCATAAATGCCTTATTAAAAATGTCTAAGTAGGACTCTAAAAATAATAATAATTTCTTATTCACAAATTCTTAATATATTTTGTATAAGTATATATACAAGGAATTCACAATTTCACAAAACAGGATTACATGAAAAAAATCTAGATATATAATTAAATGCAACTTCTCTTTTTAAAAATTAATTCATGTGCAAAATTATTTCAATAATATGCTGATTAATAGAAATGGTAAAATTAAAAATTTAACATAAAATTTGAAGCATGCATTTATTACTTTTTTCTATCTTTTCAAGAAGTAAGTACTGAATTCGTGAAAATTTTGACTTCCAGTTTTTTGGTGTATTTAAACGTTTTAGAAGGTCCTGAACACGATTTGATAGTTTTTGGAAAATATCTGTCACGTCTGTATGGGACAAAAATTTTATGGGCACTCGATCTCAAGAACTGATGCACATAATTTCACAAAACCTCAGATTCAGTTATACCTTGATATAAACGCGAGATGTTTAGTTATTAGTGTATATCGCCCAACTGATGGCGCTGCTATGCTGCATTATTCATAATTTCCACAATAGTTCTATCTCAAGAATTAATGTATGTATTTTCATAAAACTTCAGAGATTAAGTTAATCTTTTATATAACTTTGTGCAATTACTTTTTGGGGCAAATCGCTCAACAGATGACGCTGCTACGCTGCATTATTCATGATTATCGCAACAGCTCTATTTCAAGGACTAAAGGACGATTTTTTATCAAACTACAGATTCAGACAGTTCCTGATATATATTAATATTGTTTAGTTTTTGGTGTAAATTGCTCAATAGGTGGCACAACTATCAGTGTTGCAAAAAAGCCGGCTAAGATTAAAAAAAGCCAGGCCGGTTGGCTTTTATTGATTTTAGCCGGCTTTTTTTGGCCAAAATTGGCCTTTTTTGGCCATAATTGGCTTTTATACAGTGAAGCATTTTAATGATAAGATACACATTTTTAAGTGTCTTTTAACTAATTTTAATGATGTTTAATTTACTTTGAGTTAAATAATTTATTAAAATGAAAAATTGGGATTTTAATTATGATTCATTATGAGAAATTGGGATATAACCCAATTTTTCAATAATGAAGACATTAATACTAGAATAACACATTGATGGAGTTGCTAGTGGTTTATAGTCAGAATTGCAAATATGTCAGCTAAATTATAAAATGGCCATACCAAGTGATTTTTCTGATTTACATTGACCTTTAAAAATCTTACCCTTGTTTTTCCATTTTTGCCACTTTAAAAAATTAAAGAGGGCTATAGTTACTTAGTTATATGTTATGTTATCATACTTAGTTATTAAAATGTCATGTTTTATTCCCTCTTTGACCACAGATATTGAAAAACCAATAAAACTTGCTTTAACGTGGGTTTTATTGGGTTTTTTAGAGTGAGATTTACCCATTAAAACCCACTCGGCTTTTTTTGGGCAGATGGGTTTTTTGCAACCCTGCTATAAACATTTAAAATCATACATATAAAAAAAACACAATTTCTCTCTATTGAAAATAGTATTTCGAATTATGTATATTTCATAACATATTATATTTCCCAATTTATTTCAGTATTCTCAATTAGCATATGGATGAATATATTCATTCATGCAATTTATATAACAAAGACCTGTTCAAAATTTTAATTCAACAAATTTTATTACAACATTTTTTATTGTTGTTTAATTTTATATAATTATGTGTTAAACTCTCCTCAAATACTGAATCCTTCCTATTTTCTCTTTCAACATTGTTCATTTTATGACTTAATCTTTACATATTGGCCTGTAAGAATGTTTCCATTAATGCTTTGATATGTTACATTTTGTCATAATTCAATTAAATATAATTCTTAAGAATGTGTAATATAAGTAGAACAATGAAATATAGAAATTTAAAACACATTTTTTGAATATATTTCCTTTTTTCCAAGATTTATATTTTTTAGACATAATGCCTTCACAGTTGACTTCTAGCGGTTATAAAGACTTATTTATTTGAAAAATTAAATAGAAATTTATAACTTTTTTAGTAGTAAATTATTAAAAATGTGTTAAAAATAAATCAATCCAAATTTAATATGAATTCGATACAAATTAACACTTTAAAAATAAAAGCCCGCTTTTTTTCAATTTTAGCCGGCTTTTTTTTAAGTGGATAAAACCAAAAAAAGCCGGCCGGCTTTTTTTGGCCCGGCTAAAAGCCGGCAAGCCTGACTACTATGCTGCATTTTTCAAGATTTCGTTATAGCTGATTAACTGAATGTTTTTTCAAGGTATTGAATCTAAAATTGACCTCCATAATGTACAGTAGTGTTGCAAAAACATGGCAGTTTGCATTAGAAAAGTACAACTGCGATGAAAAAAACCCCCATATTTTATTACAAGTAACTATGTTCCAAATTATACATTCCCTCTTGATTAAACTTTGAATTTTTGTAGTTTTTTAAAGCACACTAGAAGTTTATCTCTGTATGTAACTGCTTTTGTTAATTCCTCAAATAGCGAGCATTTTCTATTTGTAGTGTTCTGTTTTTATAACTTTTGAGTTCCATTCTTAGAAATATGAAATTACCATATGGAAACATTATTGAATATAGTTTCTTACTCAAGAATAGAATACCAGATTTCAGGATAAAAAGAAAAAAATTACGTTTAATTAAACTTTAAAAAATATTTTTTTTTTTTTTTTCGGGTTTCAGTGAGTAAAAATCTAAGTCAATAAATCCTATGCTATTTTTTAGTTGCAGACCTGAGTAAGCCAAACTAAAACTTAGTTTTGTTTGAATTTAGATTATAAAACTAAATCAAAACTTTGAGTTGAGATTGGAACGCTATACCAAAACTAAACATATTTTTTAAAGGAAATAAACTTATAATTGTAAGAAAAAAGTGTAATAATGTAAAAATATACATTTTTTTAAACAAACAATGGAATTTTTTGAATACTGATATTGATATGACAAAACTGCAACAATTTCTTTAAACTAGTATCATTTACTTAAAAACTATACTTATGTAAATGGAATGCATAATTTATTTCATTCCAAACTGCAGACATATTGGCTCAGGTTCTTACATTAGGTCAATTGGTAGTTAACTATGTAACTGAAAAATCATTTCAACAGAGATATGATATAACAAACAATAGTGTTTTAAAAATTCTTAGGCTGTGGAAAAAAAAACTAAACTTTTAAAAGCAGGCTTTGCTACTTTCTTTTTATTTTGTAATATAAAGTGAAAATAATTTTCATTTAATACAAGTAAATGGGAAAAAATGTTTATTATTTAATATTCTCTAAGAAAATATAATTTATTTGGGAGAAACAGTCATGAAAAATCAATTTTTCCAATTTTTCCATTTTTTTCCGAAAAAAACCGGTAAAAAACCAGTTTTTTTCCGCCACTTATATTTTTCCGGAAAATTTACATCTCTAGTCCAGCCATAGTTTTTTTTTTTTTTTTTTTTTTATATTGAATACGATGTCACTCTAACTTTGCAATCCCGTTAGGCTTAACAACCGGCGTCAGTTCGTTTACGCGCTATAGCAACAAATGCTTTTAAATCAAACTTATTTTTAGTTTCTAATTAAAATCGGTTACATGGGCGTAAATCCTGGGCCCATAACCTATAAAAATACTCAATATTAAACTTACTCAAAGTGTAACATTAATTTATTTATTAGCGCAGTAGCCATGCATCGTTGTCGAGGGGTCTCTCAATGACAGAAATTCTGTACGAGATTACGAAATCACCTTGATTACGGCTGATTACAGCTGATTACTGTAATCACATGTGATTATACTTGATTACACTAAGATTACAGCTGATTATACTGATTACACCAAGATTATAGCTGATTATACTTGATTACAGCTGATTATACTTGATTACATGTTATTAAATTACTAAAGGTTATCATATAAGAGTTTTAATCGATTTTACTAGCTTTTTTTACATGTTAACTTTTTAGAGTTGTCCAAAATAAGAAAATAGTAACAACCGACATTGTTGTAGAAAAGGGTCGGGGAAGGGGTCCGGAATATAAACCCAACCGATGGATCCGTACATATTAAATCATGGATAAAAAAGCATTAAGAACTGCTAAAATAGAATCGCAAAAAGGCCCGAATTTTTCGTTTTAGCAGGTATAATTTTAAAGTTTCTTTTTCGTTTAATACGGGATAATCCATTATAGACAAGCTATAATTTCACATATATCCTTTAAAATTTGTAATCACTCTATAACCCCTTAAAAGCATCTATGTACTATAGTTAAACTTAAGATATTAGAATATGTCTGCAACGAAAGCGTGACATAAATAGAAGAAATTTTAAAGTTCGACGAAACTAACGTTATACATTTATACCTGATAATATGAAAATCTGTAAAGAGGAATTTTTATCCAGTCCTTTACGATTCCTTCTTTGCAGCGGTCCGCTTGTGAAAATCAATTTCTGCTTTAAGGCCCCTGTCCTCGCTTGAAGAAACGCTCGTGAGCTAATGCTATTCCTATGGGGAAGCATTTTTCTAATAACTCTTTCGCATTTTTGAATTTTTTTTTTTTTTTTTTTTTTTGTTACTTGGATAGCTGAGGTGCATGCCGACAGCGCACCTTTTTTACTTTCTCGATTTTGGTTGCAGATATTTTTTTAAAAGCACTTTCAGTTTCGAAACCGGTTTTGAAAGTGAAACTAACTTTGTAAAAAATATCTGCAACCAAAATCGAAAAAGTGAAAAAGGTATGCCGTCGGCATGCACCTCAGCTATCCAATGCAAAAAAAAAAAAAAAAATTATTCAAAAATGTCAAAATGCGAAAGAGTTATTAGAAAAATGTTCCCCATAAAAATAGCATTAGCTCGCGATCGTTTCCTCGAGCGAGGACAGGGGCCTTAACACGTCGAATGTCGTGTCAGTCACCGGTGACTGACAGTCTACAATATGATATAGAACCAAAATATTTATATTGTTTTATGTAATTACTGAAAATGTATTAAAAATGTATATAATATGTTTCACATTCTCAGTCACCGGTGATTGATGCGGCATAAACGGGAAAAGTTCAGTGTCAGTCACCGTTACACTCAATTTGTTAAACAGAAATATTTCATGATTCCGATCCTGATGATGAAAGGATAATTATAGGAATACTCTGATTGAAACAGAAACTTGTTTGAAATGGAATTTTTAACGATCTCTATTAATTCCATTTTCACTGATTTTATTCAAACTAGATAAAGTGTGAAACTTCATAAACGGAGAATTTGAATGGTTTACTCAATCATGCATACGAATACAGTCAAATCTGTTAAATTGAAACCGCAAAGATTGATACAAATTTAATTTTTGCCAAGTTTTCGTTTTAGCTTGCATAATTGTATGTTATTTATTTCGTTAACACTATAAAATTTTCCACTTAAGGATAGATTCGCTTACAGAGAGGTCAGTTATTCTACAAGATTTACTGTATACAACGTACATTAACCTAAATCATGTATACAAATACAGTCAATGAAGTTTGAAATTAAGGGGCTACTTCAATCATCCGAAAAGACCCATTCGCTAATGCTAACCCTATGGAAAAAAATTATAAAATTATCTCATTTTCATTCCTTTATATACATATATATATCATTATATAGTTGAGGTCAATCTGCACAAAAACCGTTTTTTACTTTTTCGATTTTGACTGCATTATTTTTTATGAGAATACTTTAACTTTTGGAATCGGTTCCGAAAATGAAAATGCCCTCAATAAAAATATTTGTTAACAAAATCGAAAAAGTAAAAACGGGTTTTGTACAGATCGAACTTATCTTTCCAATACAAAAATATTCATTTAAAAATATTGAAATTCAAACGATATATCTTTTTAAAAAATTTCCATAGTATTAGCATTAGCAACCGGGACTTTTCACTTGACGAAGTAGCTTTCTAAGCTTATGAAGTACGCTCAAACTTGTCAAAGAAAAATAAAAACAAATCGAAAATTTTTCGTTTTTTTCAGAATTTTGTCTTAGCTTGCATAAATGTGTGGTATTTATTTCATTAAAACAATAGAAATGTTTGATCTAGGGCAAGATTTAGTTATAGACAGGGACAGTAGTTATAGACAGTTATAGACATTTAGTTATGTGCATAATTTTTCTCAGGATTCACTGCATAGAGCGTATATCAATCTGAATAATATATACAAGTATAGCCAGTGAAGTTTGAAGTTAAGGGGTAGTTTAGTCATGCAAAAAGACCAATTCGCTAATACTAATCCTGTGGATGAAATTAATAAATATATCTCGTTTAAATTTCAGTATTCTTAAATGATTATTTTTTGCATTGGATAGCTGAGGTCAATCTGTACAAAGACCGTATTTACATTTTCTATATTGACTGCAGGTATTTTTTTCATGAAAATTCTTTTATTTTCGAAACCGGTTCCGAAAATGAAAGTGTTTTCATTAAAAATATCTGAAAAGAAAACTGAAGAAGTAAAAAATGGTCTTTGTAGAGATCAATCTAACTTATCCACTGCAAAAAAAGAATTATTTAAAAAATATTAAAATTCAAACGAGGTATCTTTAAAAATTTCTTCGATAAGATTTCCATTAGCGATTGGGTCTTTTCGATTGACTGAAAAAGCCTCCTAAGTACAGTCAAGCCTGTTAAAGAAAAAAAAAAAAAAAAAAAATATTCGTTTTTATCAGGTTTTCTGCTTAGTTTGCATAATTTTATGAAGTTTAATAAATTAAGACAATAGAAATTTTTCATAAATGATAAAATTCCGTTATTAGCAGGTTAATTTTTTGCAAAGTTTACTGTATACAACATTGATCAATCTGAATCACTCACGCATACAAATATAGCCAATGAAGTTTGAAGTTAAGGGGATACTTTAGTCATGCGAAAAGACCAATTCGCTAATGCCAATCCTACGAAAGAAAAATTTAAAAATATATTGTTTTCATAACTTTCTTTTTCTGAGGTCAATCTGTACAAAGAGCTCTTTTTAATTTCCGAGTTTGCTTGCAGATATTTTTCATGAGAATGCTTTCACTTTTGAAACCAGTTCCGAAAATGAAAGTGTCCTCATTAAAAATATCTGTAAACAAAATCGAAAAACTAAAAAACGGTGTTTGAACAGATTGATCTTACCTTTCTAATGCAAAAAGAATCGTTTCAAAATATTGAAATTTGAGTGAGATATCTTTAAAAATTTCTTCCATATATTTAGCATCAACAACCGGACCTTTACGCTTGATTGAAACAGCATCCTATTCTTATAAAGATCCAGTCATGCTAAATCTGTCAAAGCAAAATTAAAAAGATTGGAAGTTTTTTGTTTTTGTCCAATTTTCGTCTTAGCTTGCATAATTATATGGTATTCAAAAGAAATCATTTAACAATATTAAAATACAAGCGAAAAATCTGTAAAGATTTCTCTCTTAGGTTTAACATTAGCGTTCAAGTTTGTCAGAAAACTGAATCCAATGAAAAACACTTGCACGCTAATGTTAAACCTTTGGGAATGTCCTTTTCAGAATTCTTATATGAATTTTTCCTTTTTTTTTTTTTTTTTTTTTTTTTTTTTTTTTTTTTTTTTTCATATATTATACCAAAACTCAACGTTGTACGGTTTTTCTTTTGCGTTGCATTTTTCTTATTAGTATATTTTTCTTCATTTGTATTACTACAACTACCATAAATTCTCTGAAATTGAAATCTGTCTGTAACGGAAATTTTGAAATGAAACAATATGAATAATTATACTTGCTTGCTAATATGGATAACAGCCTGAAGTGGAATGTTCTTTGGTTTGTTCCAATAGTATTTATTACAAATGTTATGATTCCATATTTTTAATTTTAAAATTAGTCATCTATTAGAAACAAATTTTCTTTGTGGAGATGGAGAGCGCCAAAATTCATATTTGCTCTGGGAGCAAAAAAGGCTAGTTTTGGCGCTGTCACCGCCCCCCCCCCCCCACCCCCACGACTATGCGAATGATTGTAATTTAGTTTACATTTTGTGGTTTATGTATATCATTATCCTCAAGATAACTTGCTTATGTATTTTTCTCCTGTACTTAATTTTTTACTTCATTTAACGATTTCGAGTTGTTCGTCGTTCAAAGTTTTTACTATATTTGAACACTAAAGAATAAAGATTTGCCTTTTTTATATGACGTTTGGGGGGTTAGGTTCCCCCTGCCCTCCCCCCTCTTAGCAAGGCCCCTGGGTTTACGGTGCTCCTTTTAAAAACGAGAAGGTATACGGCATATTCCCCCGCAGAGGCGTACGAAGAGAAAATTGCGCCCAAGGCGAAGTTTCAATTTGGCGCCCCCCCCCCTTAATCACCGTTTATCTTTGTGACAGGTGTCACAAAATTGAAAAATGTAAAAACACAAATAAATTCTATTGAATAGATGTTTATGGTTTATTTTGAAACTTTAAAAGGTTTAATCTTAACAACTAAACAATATAAAAGATAATTGCACTTAAATTTAAACAAAAGGGATTTGAAAAACACGTGAGGAAAAGAAATTGTCTAGCAGTATTGTATAACCCCTTTTGGATTCCATGAAAGCAGCAACATGCTATTTTGGGAATGTATGCTTTTTTTTTACAAGAAAATCCAATACGTTTAAATGTGTAAACTTTTACCGAGAGAAAGAAAGAAAGAAAGAAAAAAAAGATTATACAAAGGACGATGGTAAAAGACATTTGGCTCTCCCTCAATTTCCATGCCCGGGGCGAGCGGCCCCTTCGTCCCCCTTTTCGCCTGCTTCTTGCAGAACTTAGTACGCGAGCGAACGATGTGTGTAATAAAGACCAGATAAAGGCCAAAACAGACCTGACCATTCCACTGAAGACCATTCAACCAGTTCAACTGAATTCCTGGAACACCTTTCTTTTCTCCCTATCTGCGGTTTACTGACAGTACAAAACGGGGGAGATGACAATAGTTCGGAAGATATCTATCTCAACCCTACTTAAGGGAAAGATTCCTGCCCTACACTTGGATTGATGTTGAACCACAAAAGTCATTAACATCAAACCCGCCGTGTAGGGGCATAAAATGCACCGCCTGCTAACCACAAACGTATTTGTGTGTGTTCGGAGCCTAGGACGCACGGACCCCACCACTCAGCATTTTGCCGGTTCTTTTCAAAAAACGCTAGCTCTGAGGGACAGGAAGTAGGACAATAAAGAGATTATGTAGACATAGGAGATATAGTAATCATGATATCTTTTACCATACCTACATTCAGGGACAAAAGTAGCTTTTTTTGTTTTTGTGACCGGAAAAAAAACATGGAATTTGGGGCATACATTCTCCCTCCTCCCCCGCAAAGAAAACTTTCGAAGAGAATGTTACTAGGTTTCTAATATCTGGCTTATTCTGTAATTTAAAATCTGCGTCATCCATCTGTCTGGCCGCATATAACAAAGCAAAAACTGCCCAACTAAATCGTACTATATTTAAAATATATTTTTTTAGCGTAATTTTGTCGGTTTATTTTAAATTTTAAGAAAGTCGGATGTATAGTTTAATTAGAGGGACAACCAAAAGTACTCTACATTACGATTAATAGTTTTAAGAATATTTTAATGATGCTAAACTCTTTCGAATATAATAGAATTTACATGAACCTATGAAGTATATATGTATTAAAATATACATTCTGTACAATCTGTGATGCAAAGAATATTATTAAATTATACGGCCACACAAAAGTATTCCACTACATAATACTATACGGGGAAACATTGTTTGAGGAGTGTGTTAATTATATTAAACTATTTCACATTTTATGAATATGATATACGTCGTTGAGGTGTAATAAAAGTTCCTTCCTATATATTTACAGGAACACAAAAAAGATTTCGACTGCTATACTATATCCGAAGTACTGTCTACTATTACACCAAGATCTGAATATTTTTTAAACTTCGTTATTGTACGAACGCACCTCATTCGCTACGCTTCACATGCAATTTTCAACTTTTTTTTCTTTTTATCTACGTTCGGATTCCATTATAAACAGATTTCATTTTTACAGATTTTTTTAGTTGTAGTATTACAAATGAGACGTTTAGGTGGCAGTGAAATGAATTAAGAGTTACGCGGAGACTAAATTAAAACAAGCCAGTATTCAATGGGAGCGTTCTTGTTAAACATATCTTTAAAACCCCCCCTCTCCCTTGTAAGGAAAAATAAGCAAATGCAAGACCCCCCCCCCCTTCCTTTGCTTACGTAAGATATATGACATTCTAACTTCACACCGTATGCCATAAAAAAATTACATTTAGCATAGTTACATAAATTCAGCGCCGTACGAAAGGGGTGGTCGCCCTAGGCGCAGACATTTAGAGGGTGCCAAATTTATACTACCAACGTCATTTTTGGGCTTTAGGGACAAGTTGGAGAAGGAGGGGCGCCAAATTGAAACTTTGCCCCGGGCGCAGTTTTCTTTTCGCACGCACTTGCTTAAATTACAGTATTAATCTAGCAAATTTATATAAATAGACATATAGGAGTTGTGGTATCGAAGGTAAACAAAATCGATTTAATATATTATTACTTATTGCATTAAACAATTCATAGAATGCAAAATAGTTTTTATCATATTATTATTTATCGCACTGAACAAAAGGAAAAAAAATACAACAGGCCTAACTTATTTAGGCATATAATTAAAAATTTTAACAAGTACCGTAGGAATATTATGCGTTTGGTGTTCAAATTTCTAATTCAGTATCCAAGATCTTTGAATCCGTTCTTATGCATTGTACATAATTACGTTTTGAATGTAGTGCTGAGATTGAATGTTCCTTGTTTCCAGTCCTTCTTTACTATCTTAGGTCACGAAAATTCTTACTTAAGCATTAGACAACGAAGCACAAGCATCTATCTATGTTTGATAGCATAAAAGCATGATTTGGATGAGCTATGGATCCATTGATCAGTGCCAATATAGCACACGATATACATTATTGCATGTACTACTACATTTAGATACAGATCCTCATTTTTTTGCTTCCCTTTAGGAGCAACGGATTTCAAGATTATTCTAATTTTCAAGCTGTTTTTGAAACTTTTACATAAGTTGCTTTATACATTTAGCTAACACACTATGCAAATTATATTTTGATTGCGTTTTCGCCTACGCAATGAAACATTATTTAGTAAACTTGCTCATTGTTGTTGTTGTAATATTTTCTAAAAAGCACTTTTTTTTTTTTTTTTTACATTGAGAACTCTGCAAATTATAAGTAAAAAACTTGGCAAAATTTGAGATTGATTTTATAAAAACCTTAATTCCTATACGAGTGCACGTGCTATCCTCGTGAAAATAAACAAAGTTTATGACAATAAACCACTTTATCATAATCTGTTTGAACGCTTTCGCTACATTAGTTTTGAAAGAATTATCCAAAATATCTTCATTCTTTTTCAATTTCGCTCAGTTCCCTGTGGGATTTCAGTAAAAAAATCATCGGGGAAATGTGACCTGTACTATTCGCATTACATACTTGGAATTTCAGCCTCATTCCTCATGTATTTTTCTAGATATTTAACAAAATGTCTAAAGTCGAAAGTGTCTTGTCATTAATGGCCATATAGTGTGTTTATGGGAAAATTTTGGAGTATGTTTTAGATTATTCATTATGTGTTTGGAAGACAGAAAATACATGATAGAAACATTAATAATTAACTAGCTGGCTACGCCCACTAACGCGCTCCTAATTATTCTGAGATGTGTATTAGTTCTTGGGATATGTCTGCCACTAAAATCGCGTAAATCCAACATAGCAACGCCACCTGCAAGGCAATTAATACCAAAACGTAAACAATTCGAATTCATGACAATGACTAATTGAATCTGAAGTTTGGTGGAAATTCGTGCATTAATTATTGAAGCAGTGGAAATCGTAACAAAGGCAATATAGCAGCGGCACCTATGGAGTTATTTATATCAAAATGTAAAGAGCATCAATTCATGACAAAAACTAATATAATCTGAAATTTGATGGAAGTGCATACATTAGTTCTTAAGATAGAGCTTTTGTAAAAAATCGTAAAAAATTGAAGGATTTATATCAAAACGTAAAAATTGACAATTCATGTCAAAGACTAACTGAATCTGAAGTTTGGTGAAATTCCGTGCTTTATTTCTGGAGATAGAGCTAATGTGGAAATCTTGAAAAATGCTGCAGCATAGCAACGCCACCTGTTGAGCAATTTACACGAAAATGAGAACAACACCAATTCATGTCAAAGATTAACTGAATCTGAAGTTTGATGGAGATCCGTGCATTATTTATTGTGATATAGCTGTTGCATAAGTCATAATAAATGCTACATATAGCGCACCTGTTGAGCGATTTACACCAAAAACAAATGAGCAGCAATTTATATCCGGTACTACCTGAATATAAATTTTTATCAAGTTTCGTGCATTAGTTCTTGATATAGAGTGCCTACAAAATTTATGTTACATACAAACATTTGGTAAAAACATGTTGTTTTGGAATCTCTGATTCCTAAAACGTGCAAATCCGTCAAAAACCAGAAGTCGAAAATTTTCACGAATCCAATACTTCTTTTGTAAAGCTTCTTTTTGTAAAGTAAAATTGTTGAATTCTGACGCTTTTCTCCGGGAGGTATGGATTTCTATGGCTTTGGGGAGGGTGGGTAGTATAGGATTCTGGGGAGGAAATTGTACTTTTTAACCCTTGGAAACACAAAATCTTAAATTTTACCTAGGGAGGAGGGGGGGATTCATTGCTCCGGGGAGGATGTGCCCTTGTGCCTCCCTTTGAAATCAACATTGATTAAAAACATAATTAAAATCATCTTGTAATAAATTACAAATAAATTGAAATATATAATAAAATTAATCGGATGTAGCAATCCCAAAATTTTCTTCTGTCTCATACACGTTAAAGGTCTGTACTTGACCGGGCCCGGGTTTTCTAACGAGCCGGGCGAACAAACAAAATTTTTTTACGGCCAGGCCAGCAAAAAAAAGAAAAAAATCATCCATAATATGAATAAGTAGTTGATGACCTTTCAAATGAAGTGTCACGCGACTGGTGTTGTAAAGAAATTAAAAATGTGCCCCCCCTGGGGTGGCAGAGAGGGGGTGACACACAAGACATACATGATATGAATAAGCAGTTGCAGACCTTTCAAATGATGTGTCACACGACTGGTGTTGTAAAGAAATAAAAAATGTGCTCCCCCTCGGGGGGGGGGCAGATTGGGGGGGGGTGACACACAAGACATGCATAATATGAATAAGCAGTTGCAGAACTTTCAAATGATGTGTCACACGACTGCTGTTGTAAAGAAATTTAAAATGTGCCCCCCCCCTGGGGGGGCAGAGTTGGGGCGACACGTAAGACATCCATAATATGAATAAGCAGTTGCAGATCTTTCAAATGATGTGTCACAAGAGTTGTGTTGTAAAGAAATTAAAAATGTGCCCCCCTGGAGGGCAGAGTGGGGGTGACGCACAAGACATCCATAATATGAATAAGCAGTTGCAGATCTTTCAAATAATGTGTCACACGACTGGTGTTGTAAAGAAATTAAAAATGTGCCCTCCCTAGGGGGCAGAGCGGAGGGGAACACACAAGACATGCATAATAGGAAATTGGCAGTTTCAGACCTTTTAAAAATGTGCAACACAAGGGGTGTGGACAAAAATTTTAAAAGTTCCCCTTTGGGGGAGAAGTGGGGTGCGGCGCCCCAAACATGCATAATTGGAATGAGCAGTTACAGTTCTTTTAAACGATACGCCACACGATGGGTGTATATACAAATTTAGAAAATGCCCCCTGTGGGGGTATAGAGGGGGGGGGTGGATGGCGCACCGGAGGCGCAAATTATGAATAAGCAGTTTAAGGTCTTTCCAAAGATATGTCGCATGACGGGTGTTTACGAAATTTAGAAAACTACCCCCCTGGGGGGGGGATGGAGGGCGCATCGAATGCGTAAAAAATTATAAACCGCCAATTTTTTCTAACAATATAGCACACGATGAGTGTCATCAACATTTAAAAATATTCACATCAGGCAAAATTTTGAAAGATTTGCCGGCGGGGGGGGGGGGGTGCATTCACATGAATAGTCACTGGGCTTTAGAGCGATGTATCCTCGGATGTATCACACGAGTTCTCCCCCCCCCCCCCCCCGACAAATTAGATGGCGACAAATTGGATTTTTCTCGAGATTTTCAGTTCGAGATTATACTTGATTATACATGATTATACTAAGATTATATTGATTATAAGTGATTACACGGGATTACATTAGGATTTCTTTGATTATACCTGATTACATGGGATGACATGATTATGCAAGATTAAGGAAGATTACAGTAAGATTTCACTGATTACAGGAACGGTTGTACGAGATTACACTCCATTGAGAGACCCCTCGATCGTTGTACACACAGTACGAACGAACAACTAACAGCAACTCTACAGCGTTGCCAGATGCACAAGTCATCTTTAGTTATGAGAAAAAAAACCATGGATAATGTACAAACAAATAATATTCTTGATTATTAAAATAGTAGGACAAGTAAGAATTAAAATATTAAACTTAACAATATTCATAGAAGAAATTAAAGCTGGATTCTGATTGAAAAGAAGTATTCCTGAATCTTCCTTTCACTCCTTGTACTTTTTTCTAAAATGCAGCGATAGCATTATTCAAACACTACATAGCAGTACTCATTATCGCTACTGCTTTTTACGTAACAGTAACAGCAAACATTCATATAATAGATACATATTTGGTCAAAAAATGAAAAAATGTGTAATGTTAAAAAATTATTACGAAATTTTTTTAGGAAACTGAGAAACCTAGAACTTTTTATCTAACTACAACCCAAGTTATAGATAAAATTTTAGTAAGATTAGTATAATTTTACTAAATTCATTTGTAAAGCTACATATTACTATAGATTTACAAAAACCAATTTTGTAGATTTATCTCTTTTTTTTGTTGTTGTTGTTCTGTGTACAGATAAAATTTTAGCAAGAATAGAGATTTCTACAGCTTTACATTTGTAGAATTACATATTTTTATTATTATTATTAGAATGTAGACATTCTCAAGTATTTCATTCACAAGTGACGTCACCATGATCATGCCTCTCACTACCTACACAAAGTTTTAAAAAAAGAATTTCGACTTCTTTTCTAACCTGACATAACATTTGTTTTGATTTACTATACTGAAATTAATTTGATCCATCATACCTTTGCATTTCAAATTTATGGTGCACGTTATATATGAGATACAAAAAAAATCATCATTTTTCGTTCTAAAATACTGGGTGCACATTATACATGAGTGAATACGGTAGTTTGCAGGTGTAAACTTTCAAACATTCAGTTCAGTCGTAGTGACAAATTTTGACTTTTTTAATTTTATATCAATTCCATGCGAGTTTTCATTTGTAATTTTCATTGATATTACTGAATTCATGTTTTTTCAAGAAGAAAAAATAAATTTATTTCTGAAAATATTGATCATATTGCTCGTATCACTGGTAATCACAATCTTCTTGTCAAATATATTTATATATAAATCAAGCTTTTTTTTATTATTAAGTCTGGCTAAACCTGAAATAAAACTTACCTGTTTTATAACTTTGGTGTGGATTAGTAATGTACCTTTTTGAGGCAAGTTTCATTGAATAATTTAGGAAAAATACATTTCTTCTTTATAATGAATATTTAATCATACATTTTTTATTATTAACTTGACTTTTGCTTTTAATATTTTAAAAATAATCTAAATTTTTTCTTATTTTATTTTATTACTTATTTTAATGTTTTGATGTGTTGTAAGCATTCATTATAGTTTTGATTTTATTAATCAAGCTTTGATTAATCAAAGTTTCTATTAACCATGCCATGGGCATGTGAAGAAAAAATTGCGCCTGGGGCAAAATTAGAGTTTGGCACCCCCCCTCCCCTCTACCAACTTTTTCCTATGAGAGGTCAAAAATGATATTGCTAGTATAAATTTGTCGCTCCCTAAATTTCCACACTCGGTGCGACTGCACCCTAGCTCTGCACTGAAACAAGCCGAAAACGAAGTCTGATTTTTTTTTTTCTATTTTTCCTCTGGTGAATGAGCCTTGGTTTTTAGTTCATTGTTTACAGTCTCCAGGCTCTTGTGGTTTAGTAACATACTGCAATTTTTCAAGCAATAACAAATGCCCTGAAATACATAGAGAAATGAAACAAACGGTTATTTAAAAATTAGTGTAATCGTACAGCTACTCATAGAAATTCTAGAATTCTACAATGAAAAGAAACTGAATTTTTTTTACAAAATAATGTAAATTTAACAAATTACTATAAATAAATAAATAAAAATATGTTTCATTTTTTTAAATGCGTATTTCTATATTTAACTAAAAATAGTTTAAAAAATTTCAATTTAGGACCAGAGGTGGTATGCATTTTAGAATTTTGCAGATTTCGATCATTGCTTTGTTTAAATTTTTTAAACAGCAATTTGAAAGTGACTAAGCATGCAATCAAGCTATAATGAATGCATACAATATAGTAAAACATTAAAATAATTAAGTAAAGTAATAAACTAAAATAATAAAATTGTAGATATTTTTTAAATTTTTAAAAAATAAAGTTTAAATTAATCAATAATGACTAAATAGTCATTACAAAGATAGAATGTATTTTACCTAAATTATGCAATGAAACTTGCCTTATAAAGGTTCACTACTAAATTCACATCCAAATCATAAAATAAGAAAGTTTTATTTCATGTTTAGCCAGACTCAGTAACCATAAAAAACTTGTTTAATACATAAATACAATAGACTCCCTCAAATCTGCACAGCTTGCAACCACAGGTTTTGCAGATTTTAGAATTTTGCGGATTTCTGGTCATTGATTTGTTTATATTTTTTAAAAAATAATTTAGATGTAATCAATAATGCAATCAAAACTATAATAAATGCTTACAATATGCTAAAATATTAAAATAAGTAATAAACTAAAATAATAAAAATTTAGATAATTTTTAGAATGATTAAAATATTAAAAGCAAAGGTCAAGTAATGTACACTAAGTCAATAATGTACACTAAAATATTCATTATAGAGATGAAATGTGATTTTCCTAAACTATTCAATGGAACTTGCCTGATAAAGGTACATTTCTAATTCAGATCAGGATCATAAAATAATGAAGCTTTATTCCAGGTTTAATCAAACTTAATTACTAAAAAAGCTTGATTAATACATAAATATATTTGGTAAGATTGTGATTACCAATGATATCAGCAATATTTTGATTTTTTTTTTTTTTTTTTTCAGAAATAAATTTAATCTTCCTCCATGAAAAAACACGAATTCAATAACCTTAACAAAAATTACAAATTAAGATATGTATGGAATTGATATAAAACTAAAAAAGTCAAATTTTGCACGTGTAAATTATGTGCGGATTTCAGGAGTGTGGATTTGAGGGAGCCTACTGTATATTTATCAAGAAGATTATTATGACCAGTGATATCAACAATATCTTAAACGTTTTCAAAAATAAATTTATTCTTCCTTAAAAAGAAAAAAAAATTATTTTAGTAATATTAACAGAAATGACAAATTGAAATATAGATGGAATTGATATTAAACTAAAGTCGAATTTTGTCCCTATATCTAAACTAAAAGTTTCACTGTTTACATCTGTAAATTATGTGTGAATTTTAGAGAGTTGCATATTTGGGGGAGTCTACTGTACTAGCTGTCTCAATTAGCTTGGATAATCGATGTTGCACTGTATATTTACTGGGATCTAGTGTTACCCCATTGATATTTTACAAAAAATTTCAATTCTAACAGAGACATTAAGAAAAAAAAATCTCATTCCATTCCAAAACAATTTATGTAATTATGATACATTAACCATGCATGCATGATTATTGTACTGGTTGGTACTACTTGGTTATCCCATCGACCAATTTTGCCAAATTATACAAATCGCCAAACTTATAGGCAAATTATATATATTGATATAATTTTTATTTTAAATAGCGCAAAATCAAATAATTGATAGAATATTAATAAAAATAGAAATAAAAAGTCGATATAAAGACCACTTAGTGACATTTTAAATGTGTCTATTATGTATAATGTTATTGGATGTGACATTCTCAATCATCCATTATTGGCATTTAATCTTATAGTTTGGCGGTAGATTTTTGGTCGATGGGATAACCAAGTAGTACCGAATTTTATTACTTTATTTCGTTTTTCGATGACTTGAATACATCTTGAGATCAGGGATGAAAGATTTCCTCTTAAGAGCCCACAATAGTCACAGAAAAATTACTCAAAAAGACCCGGATGACCATGTAAAGTCTATGGGAGCGTTCTTTTCTAATATCTCGCTCAAATTTTAATTTTTTTGCATAATTTTTTTGCACAAGATAGCTGAGGGCAATCCACAACCGGGCTAGTTTTTACTTTTTCGATTTTGGTTATATATTTTTTATATTACGATAGTTTCAGTTTCAGAACCGGTTTCGAAAGTTAAAGTAATTTTTCAAAGAAAATCTGAAACAAAAATTGAAAAAGTAAAAACTAGGTCGGTTGTGGATTGTCCTCAGCTATCTTGTGCAAAAAAATCATGCAAAAAAATTAAAATTTGAGCGAGATATTCGAAAAGAACGCTCCCATAGACTTTACATGGTCATCTGGGTCTTTTTGAGTATTTTTTCTGTGACTATTGTGGGCTCTTAAAGGAGAAATTCCACCTTTTTAAAAAAAAAAGATTTTGGATAGTCTCCAAACTGATGCAAAAATGTAAAGAAAGTTCAGTAGACTCCCTCACATCTGCATACGGATGTAAACAACGAAACAGTTTTCAGATGCAGGGACACAATTTGACTTTTTTAATTTTATATCCATTCCATATAAATTTTAATTTGTAATTTTTGTTAATATTGCTGAATTCATGTTTTTTTTTTTTTTTCCATAATGGGAGAATAAATTTATTTTTTTAATTTTTATAAATATTTTTATTAATTTATTAAACCCTTTCTGGTCTGGTGTACTATTAATAGTACATGAATTTTAATGGAGTATTATTTTGTTTTAAGAAATACTTTTGCTACTATATTTACATGTTGTAATGTTAGTGTAGGGCTATGCGTTTACTATTTGACTTCATTTATGTTTAGGCATTTAGTAATAAGAATAATAATTATTATTTGTTTCATTTTCTTTGTGGCGTTTGCGATTCTTTTATTTTAAACATTTTTTTTACTCTTTTTTGTCTTGAATCATTTATTTAACTCTTTCAATTTAAAATAAAAGTTACTTTCCTGAAAGAATCCTATGTCATAGTTGTAATATAAGTTAAATCTTATTATTATAGAATATTCTCTAAACATCTCCAACAATTGTTCTTTAGCCTATTTTCATATGAATGTTAATTGAACCGTATGCAAAATAACAACATTAGTTATCTTTCAAATTATGAAATAGTCTTTAAATTAATCAGTGTTAATATTATTTATAACAAAAGTAATTTTTTCTAAAAATTGAAAAAAAAATTCGGACCCGAATTAATGATTCATGGAATTACTTTTCTTACTTAAAGCACAATTATCATTCATTAATTAGAAAAGGTCATTACATGATGAAATAAAAATTACAATTTACACATGAAAAGTCTGATAATTTAAAGCAATAAATATTTCAAAATAAAATGCTAATTGAAGTAAAACTATATTCAAAGAATTATTCGAAGACATAATCGAGCAAACTTTTAAAAAAGATCTTGAGTAGATAAGAACGCATCTTCGGATTTAACACTGTTGTGAAATTTTTTTTTAAAAATAGATGGAAGCACCAGTCAAAAAGGAAGATAATGGAACAATGAATCGAATTTTTTTAATCGAAATCATTTCGATAAAACGTCTCATTGCGTCATCGTTGCTGGAATTCGTACGTGGTCGCTTACAAAGTCTGAAACTCTCTTTGCTTTTGAACTTATTTTATTTCTGTATGTAGTGTAGCTGATCATTGAAGAGGTTTTCGTTGTTCTGAGGGATTATTTACATTGTAATTTACCTCTTATCAAGTCTATTTATCTTACAAAATTGCTACAACAATAATAAACTTAGGCCTAACCGGAAATATGTAAGATTGTTCGTTATTAGGCATTTCCGGGACCTGTTTTAACCATGTTTCATTAATAATTGGGCAATATTTACGTTTGGTTTGAGGTAAGTTATTCAGAGTTTTCTTTTCTTTACTTTAATAGCAATTATTTTACTAAATAAGATTCTTACAGATTTCAAGTTGCCGTTTATGTTGATAACTAAAACATAAAATTTTTGTTTCTGCCGCTGTTTCAGTACAGCATTTTGAAATTTTATCTAATAAACTAAGAAGTTAAAACAATCAAGTCAATTTTAAAAATGCATCAAGACATTTTGTAAATGTTTCGTTTTTATTTTACACTTACCAAAAGTACCAATTGTTTTTAATTAAAAAATGTATAATGTAATGATCATGTGATTTCTGTAACAAACATGCTTTTTTAAAAATAACATGTTTTGAAAAAAAAAAATCTAGAAAGTGTCACACATTGGGTCATTTAGCAGATATAGAAGGGCTATTTTCACCATTCGCTTACATTTCAGAATTTTATTTTTACTCTTCAAGTTTAATGATTTCATTCAAAAATGGAGACAGGTGTTAAAGTAAATGTTTAAGATACATGAAAAATAAAAAAATAAAAATTGGTTGTGTACTTTGCCCTATAATATAATGGAACTACTTTGATATCCCCCCCCCCCCCCCAAATCGTAAATTTGGCGACTTTTTTTTCTCGCCAAGCAAAATACCCATTAAGTTAAATACAAAAAATAAAATTAATTAAAATTAAGTTAAATACATTAATTAAAAATAATAAATTAATTAAAAATACATTAATTAAAATTAAGTTAATACAAAAATGGAATACCTAAAAAATACAATGAATACATAAAAAATACAAATGAAGGAATGAAGCTGAGTAACAGCAAACCTAAAAGGTCCGTAGGAAAAGTGCGTAGGGAGTGCCAGATTTGGCGCATAATTTTTTTGGGGGGGGGGGGGTATATCAAAGTAGCACCAATATAATATGTAAATGCTATTAAATGTTGGCTTGTAAGGCAAATTGTCAAGTTCCGTTACCATACAAAATTACTGAAAGTACTCAGCTTTAAATTTATTAAAATTGCTAAAATCAATTTATTTTGTAGTGACTTGTGTCCCTAAATTTCAAAACATGATATTTATCAATAATACTTTAATAAAATTGAAATGAGAGACAGCTTTAGTCGCAAGATTTTGATCACATAGAGATTATACAATAGCTATTTCTAATAATATAGTTATAATAATTCTATAGTTTCTAATAATTCAGTATATATTCATATAAATTATTATGTTTTAAGAAAATTGAATATCTGTTTGTTAGTTGAATAATAAATAAAAGTAGAATGGTGAAAAAATGATAATCCTCAAAAAAACATACAGTAACAGACTTGACATTTGGTAACAAACTTGACACTGTGTTGAAAATGGCCAAAAAAAGTTAGTTGAGCCAATTTTAAAGTATATGCAATTAAAACTTTTCAGTGTAATTCTAGTCAGGGTTGGCATGACTTAAATCAACTGATTTAAATCAAGATTTAAATCTAGATTTAAATCAATTGATTTTTTTTTAAAAATCATTTGATTTAAATCAATTTTTTGAAATTTCACATGAATGCACTTATCAATGGAAAATTTGGGGTAAAAAGTTGAACAATCTATTAGATAAAGATAGAATTGCAAAATTTAAAGAAAGATATGAACAAGCTATTAATGGATTTAATTTTGCTGGAGTTTTATTAAGTCCCTCTGTTTTAAATCAAAATGAAATTTCACTTAGTGTAGAGAAAAATAATGATGGTTTGCCATTCAAAATTGTCCAAATCTTCTCACCAATGTAGCACATTTTCAAGCAAAAAAGATGGCCCATTCCAAAAATTACCATTGCTTGAGAAAAAAACCTTCAGATACAGTAAACTCCCTTAAATCCGCACAGCTTGGGACCAGAGGTTGTGCGTATTTTAGAATTTTGTGGATTTCTGATTATTGCTTTGTTTACATTTTTTAAATAATAATTTGAATGTAAATAATAATGCAATTGAAACTATAATGAATGCTTACAATATAATAAAATATTAATAAGTATTGTACTAAAATAATAAAAATTTAGATAATTTTTGAAGTAATTAAATTATTTAAAGCAAAGGTGAAATTAATAATTTATGATTAAATATTCATTACACATACAAAATTTATTTTTTCTAAATTATTCAATGAAACTTGCCTCACAAAGGTACATTACTAATTCACATCAAAATCATAAAATAAGGAAGTTTTATTTCAGCTTTAGCTAGACTTAATAATAAAAAAAGCTTGATTAATACATAAATATATTTGATAAGAAGATCATGATTACCAGTAATATCAGCAATGTCTTGATATTTTTTTTCAGAAATAAATTTATTATACTTTCATGAAAAAACATGAATTCAGTAATATTCACAAACATTACAAGTTAAAATGCATATGGAATTAATATAAAACTAAAAAAGTCAAATTTTGTCCCTATATCTGAACTGAATGTCTCATTGTTTACATCAAAAATTTATGTGGATTTTCGAGAGTTGCGGATTTTAGGTTTTAGGATTTGAGGGAGTCTACTGTATTATGACAGATTATGATTGGGGAAAGTCCTTTTATGTAATGGGAGGTAAAGAGAGAATCAGGGAAATTGAAATTGAAGAAATTTACCAAATAACAGCCGTGGCTTCATCTGCTGGAGTAGAAAGACAGTTTTCTTCTTTTGGACTAATTCATTCAAGCTTTTGTAATAAATTAGGGTACTACTCTGTTATCCTGTCAACCAATTTCGCCAAATTATACATATTGACATAATTTTTATTTTAAATAACGGAAAAACAAATAATTAGTAGAATATTAATAAAAATACAAATAAAAAGTCAAAATAAAAATCACTTAATGACATTTTAAACACGTAAATCGTATTGAATGTCATTGAATGTGACATTCACAATCATCCATTATTGACATTTAATCTTATAGTCTGGTGCTAATTTTTTGGTCCACGGGATAACCTAGTAGTACTTAAATTAGGAGTGGTTAAAGCTTCTAAATTAGTGTTTTGGTTCAAACAATTAAATCCCTGATTTATTCCTATTTGCTTAAAAAATATTGAATCAATTGTAACTTTTATCCTTTGATAAATAGCTTGCATTAAATGAATATTTATTTCTTTTTAAATTTTACCACTTTCTATTCATTTATAACATATTTAAGTTTCTTATTTAATCTGCAAAACTCAATTACAAAATAATAGAATGGCTTTAAATTAAAGCCTAAATGTTTAATTTTTAGTACCAATCAGTAAATAAGATATACTATATAATTATTTCATTTACTTAACTATATAATTATTTCATATATTTTATAAATTATAAATATTATTATTTTTTTTTAGTTAATTATTATAAAAAAACTGCTCGATGTACTGTAAAAACAAAAAAAAAACACAATAATTAAAAGTAGAATTCTGAAAAAATCAAATAAATCTGATTTAAATCAAAAAAATCTGATTTAAATCAAATAAATCCGATTTTTTTGATTTTTAAAAAAAATCATGATTTTTTTCCAACCCTGATTCTAGTAAACCAGAGAAATCTTTATGCTATAAATGACTACGGCTTTATAAATGGCATGAATACAGTACAGACTCCCTCAATTCCCTTCCCCCCCCCCCTGCTCCTAAAATCAGACCTGTCCTTAGGGGAGTGCGGCTGCACAGTTCCTCGTGCCTAGAGAAGCCTTGCAACTTGACCCAAAATATTTTTTCTTGGATAAAAAGAAGAGATGCTACTTGATTATCCTGTCGACCAAAACACTATCACCAAATTATAAGATTAAATGTCAATAGTGAATGATTGTTCATGTCATATTAACCTGGTATTAAACACGTTACATGCGTTTTAAGTCATCAAAAGATTTTTTTGTGACATTTTGTTTATATTTCCATTAATGTTTTACTAATTTCTTTGTTCCTTCATTATGTAATATAAAAAATTTGGCAAACAGTTTGTAGAATTTGGCGAAATTGGTTAAAGGGATAACCAAGTAGTACCAAAGAAGATTTATTAGAAAATCTTTAATATCAATTTATGATTTTGGTTCAGAAAAGGATAGTGATTTTGACATAAAATATAGCCTATGTTGGAAGAGGGACTTTCACTATCAATTTGCTTCCATTACTTTGGAAATAGGTTCAGTAGTTCCAGAAATTACCCCTATAAAACACACAAACAAAAACAAATGCTACTGCTTTATAATAACTATGGGATGGAACTCTGACTCCCCAGGTTTATAGTATATTGATGAAATCCATTCTTGTTTATTGATAGTGTAGTAGGTATGTTAATAGTCTTGAAAGGAAAGGGCCTCGCAAAATCCTTGCACCGGACCTCTCGTTAAGCCCTTCTCCTTTAGGATGGCTCTGCCTAAAATCCACAAATCTCTAAAATCATGCATCATTTAGCAAATGTATATAATGAAAACTTCCAGTTCAGATGTATGGATGAAACTACAGAATTTTTTAGCTTTAAATCCTTCTGCATGTATTTTAGGTACTATTTGGTTAACCCATCGACAGCCAAACTACAAGATTAAATGCCAATAATGGATGAGCCTGAATGTCACATTCAATGACATTAAATTCGATACATGTGTTTAAAACGTTATTAAGTGATTTTTATTTGTATTAATTAATCTTCTAATTATTTGTTTCTTCATTATCTAAAATAAAAATGAAATCAGTAGATATGTATAATTTGGCTACTGATTCTGCAATTTATATAATTTGGTGAAATTTGTTGACAGCATAACCAAGTACGTTATAATGTATTTTATAATGTCATTCTTGATTATGACAAAACTTGGGTTTTTTTATGATGGAAGCAGGGTTCTTGCTGGCTTTTGACCAACAGTTTAGTGAATAAGGAATAAGTAACAGCAGCCAAACGAAAAAAAATTAGCAGTGAAACATTATGCTATACCCAGACTTTCCAAATCTCCTGATTTCGGTAGGATAAAATAATAAAGCTTTATTTCAGGCTAAAAAAAAAAAAAAAAAAAAGTGAATTCAATAACCTTAATAAAAATTATAAATTAAAAAATGTATGTAATCAATATTAAACTAAAAAAGTCAATTTTTGCACCTACATCTTAACTGAATGTTTCATTGTTTACATCTGTAAATTATGTGAGGATTTGAGGGAGTCTGCTGTATTTCTCCACATTTTTTAAATATTTTTCACATATTTTACAACCAAATGTGCTGTGATGCAGTGATGAAAACTCCAATACAGATGTAATTGTTTTTTAATATGATTGATTAATGATTAGTAGTATTTTATGTGATGAACTACACTCAGATTCATTATAAACAATGAATCTGTAAGATTTGAAACTGTTATTATTGTCGTGTATTGAATTATTAATAATTCTTCTCGATTATGACCTATTTATGATCCTTACTATAGTTTTATATCAGTTCATAAGTAACAAAACATCCCCCTTTTTATCAGAGGCGTAGCTATTGTGGAGCAATTGGAGCAAATTGCTCCAGGCGCACGAATCCAGAGGGCGAAAAATTTGAAAGAATGAAGTAATTTTTAAAAATATATTTGCAAATTTTGCATAATTAATCAGATACTTGGTACAATCAAAATATCCTACGGCATTTTACCTTGTGTTTAACATCACCTATTTCGATTTAAAATATGTTTTTATACCCAGTTAAAAGCAATCTTTCTTTTCACGAAGTTGTAGTTTTAATTCCTACCATATTGCAACCACAAATAACTTCTCTAATACCGTTTTAGTATGTCTGATTTTTTTCCTGTAAGTTTTCTGTAGACGACAGTTGAGTATATTCCAATCTTGAGGTAATCAAAACTGTTTACAGAATTCCAATCGATCACTTTATTGGCTACCATTATTTTCAAACAAGAATATTCTTGAAAACGTATTAAAAATCTATCTTGAAGATTACTATACGGAAATAATCGTAACCAAAGAAATAATAGCTGAGAACCCTATTTTTAAGATGTAGCAGTAATGCTTTAACTATTAAGATTTTTTTTTTAATGATTAAAAAAATAGCTTGACAAGTTGAAGAAAATTATTGAACATTTTACAAAAAAAGAAAAAAACCCGACGATTTTAAATGATTTTTCTTTTTTTTTTTTCTTTTTAAGAACAATATATCAATACACATTACAAAACGATAATAAGAGTAGGAATAAATATAGTGGAAGATAAATGGAAAGTGGAAAATTAAACTTTGTGATTATTTTTAGATTTTAAAAACATGGCAAATCTCAAATGCAGACTTGATAAACATTTTCCCTATATCGAATTCAGTTACCTTAGGACCTGATTATCACCTATGCAAATTTACACGACTTTTTTAGAAAGTATTTTCCCACATTGTCTTATTTAGTAAGCATATTTTAGGATTACAAAAGGCAAAACATATGTTTTGAAAAAAAAAAAAATAATAATGCAAGTTTGCTTATGCTATAACTAGGCTCTGCCCCCTACCCCACCCCAACAACATACGATACCACACGTAAGAATTCAATGTGTTTTCGAATTATAATATGAAAAAAAAAAAATCTTGATTTACTCCACTGTACTTTACAAAATGTTTACAGAAAAAGTTTGTACTCAAAAAGTAAAAAAAAAAAAAAAAAAAAAAAAAAAAAAAAAAAAAACCCCTTAGATCCTAATTTTATACAAAAATAGATGTATTTCCGCTGGTGATAAACACCTCGCATTTCAAAGAATATGCATATTTTCATCCATAAATCTTAACTATTTTTCTAATAACATAATTTTCAACAAATGTTCAGTCACCCATGACTGCAAAATCTCATAAAAAGATTCAATCTTGAGCCGGGTCTTCGTTGCTTGCTGTACTGTATACAGAACGCATAGCACTACGGTTTTCGAATATTTGATCCTGCCCTCTAAAATAATTTTCGTCGCCCCCTTCTTCCCTTCATGAAATTTGATGTTTTATACTTTTTAAAATTTTTGTTATGTGTTACAAACTATCTGAAAGTTGCAAATCGTAAAGTTCGTCAGTTTTCATAATTCTAAAAAAATTGTGTTTTAACAAAGTATTTCTTCTCCTTTTAAAAAATCATATTTTTTATAAAACAAATACTTGTGGATCGATTTTTATAATAAAATATTATTAAACAGCTTTGAAGGATAGGGTTAGATGCATATCTTTAAAATGTCTAACTTCTAACTGGTGTATTAAAAAAAATGACCTAAAAATTTATGTGATTGTATTCTATAATTAAAGCAAAAATAGAGAATTGACCTATTCTAAAGAGCCCAGTTTAGAAATCATTTGTGGTTTCGGAAAACTAGCTTTTAAACTAAAAGTTTAAATGGAATCACCCAATTAATGAAATAATTATTATCTTCTAACGTTGTAATTGAGCAATCATAAAGAAATTTACATACCTGAACTCAACAAAAAATTCTACATCTGGATGCATTAAAATTAAATTTATAAATTGAGTAATAAAAAAAAAAGATACAGGTCGTCCATAAACTCTACTATCTACCGGAGACAGTTGTCAGTCTTTGAAATACGTGTTCTCACTATAAAATAAAAGATTTCTCAGAAATATATGTTTCTTTAAATGTAAATAAAAATAGATTTTATAAATAGACTGTACAGGATTTCTCAGTTTTATATAGGAGTGTAGGATTAATTTTTAGAATTTCTGAAAAAGGAATTTTTTTGCATCATGCTGTGCAATTTTTGGCCGAGTGAAATTTAAGATATAACTCTTTTTTTTTTTTAAAGGTCTAGTACATTTATCGTTCTAGCAATGTTATTAATTCTATTAACCCTACTTCCTCAGTTCCCGTTTTCAAAGAAATTGTTTTCAGTAGCATATTCAAAACTTAGCAAGTCTGTATACCCCTTTTTTTTTCTATACACTCTAAAGATTTTTGCAATTCAGAATAAAAATTTTGCTTTTTCCTACAGACACTATTAAAAATAAGTCAATTCTAAATGTCTCTTGTATGGTGAATGTTTAAGACTTACTTTTAACAGTCAAAATAAAAAATCAAAACAACTGTATTTTTTTTTCTTTTACTTTTATGAAAATATTCACTAAAAATTGCCATGAAATTTCAATTCCAAGAGATTAAAAAATCAAAATGACTGACCATTTTGCATATTTAGGATGATAAATGGCTGTATCTTAATATTAATAATGCATAATTCCACAATGCAAAAGTAAGAATCTATATTGCAAATAAATATTTTGCTTATAAAGACGTTGCACTGTATTAATAAAAAACATTTAAATCACATTAAAAATTTTTTATTTACATGTTTCAACTCTTTTTAATCGAGTCATCTTTAGAATGCAAATAGAAAAATGTTCATATGTTTGTAATTTTATTTTCTGTTTACATTCTGAAGATGACTCGATTAATAAGAGTTGAAACATGTAAATAAAAATTTTTAAATGTTTTTCAGTAAGAAATCAACGTCTTATAAGCAAAATATTTATTTATAATATAGATTCTTACTTTTGCATTGTGGGATATACATTATTAATATTACGATATAGTTATTAATGGATGTTATCAAGGCTTACTAGAAGTGTTGTTTTTCACATTGATAAATGGCTAATTTCAATCCCAGCAAAACTTTCCTCTATTTAGTTGTTGATGTGAGTAATTTTGTTTTTACTAGCACGACGCTGATGCAAAGATCGGGGATTAAACCATTCGCGACAGGAGCCATTTTATGGTATTTTTACGAGCCCTCACAATTTGGAGAGTGTGATTCTTGGTTTTCTTGCAAGATGAAGCATTTTGTCATGATTTGGCACAATGACGAGCGGCTACAAGAATTTTTTATTAAAATAAAATTTATTTCTGAAAAAAAAAAAAAAAAAAATTAACATCCTGAAGACTTCCTCAAATCCATACAGCTTGGGACCAGTGGTTATGCAGATTTCAGAATTTTGCAGATTTCTGGTCATTGCTTTATTTACATTTTTAAACAATAATTTTTACGTAATTAACTCAAAATCGAAACTATAATGAAGGCTTACTGTACAATAAAATGTTAAAATAAGTAATTAACTAAAGTAATAAAAAGTTAGATAATTTTTAAAATGTTAAAAGCCAAGGTCAAATTAATTTTTAATAATGTATTATTAAAATTCATTATAAAGATGAGATGCATTTTTCCTATGAAACTTGTCTCATAAAGATGCATTACTTATTCAATATCAAATTCATAAAACAAAGAAGTTTTATTTCAGGTTTAGCCAGACTTAATAATAAAAAAAGTTTGATGAATGCATAAATATATTTGGTAAAAAGATTGTGATTACCAGTGATATCGGTAATTTCTTCATTTTTTTCAGAAATAAGTTTATTCTAACTTCATGAAAAAACATAAATTCAATTATATTAATGGAAATTACAAATTAAAATGTATATGAAATTGATATAAAAATTAAAAAGTCAAATTTTGTACCTACTTCTGATCTGAATGTTTCATTGTTTACATCTATAATTATTAGGGCTGTACCGAGTACTCGGTATTTACTCGGTATTCGGCGTACTCGGCCAATCTCCGAGTACTCGGTATTCGGCCAAAATTTGAGCCGTGTACTGAATACATTACTGAGTAGTTGTAAGGATTTAATTTCTAAGCATTTATTATGTTGCAATGAGAAATTATTTGGCACAGTACATTACAAATGAATAAATTAAAGTTTAAAGCACTAAAATAGTTAATTTCTTCTTGCAAGCTAGTTTTGGTCGCCATAGCATACCATCATCATCATATTTTACACTGATGGATGGTATGCTATGGCTACTGAAACTAATTTGAAAGAAGAAATAAAATATTTTGGTTCTTTTAATTAAATATTTTTGATTTATTTATGATATTATTGAAGACAAAAGAATTTATAACTGATCTGTAGGGATGCAACGGATATTGATTTTGCCGGATATCGGATATCCGATATCCGATTTGCCTGCCGGATTCGGATATCCGGCCGGATATCCGATCGGATATCCGGTACTAAATATGTTTTTAGTTATGGTGAATGCTCGTTTATTTCTTTATACAATGCCATCTCATATAATAAATTGCAAACATGTTTCACACACCATTACAACATTTTAAACATATTGCAATATATTTTACAGAAACTATATATCTTTGACTATTAGGGCTTGAAATTCAGGTTTTCCCAGGAGGAGAGAGTTTCCCTCATAACATTTGTAAATGCAGGGGAGTTAAACCATATGAGAGGGGGGAAAAATATTTTTTAAACCCTATTATTTTTTACATGCCACTTAAATATTTACAAATTATACCGACAGGACAAAATTCCACTGAAATAAATTAAATCAACAACTCAAGATAATTATCCAAAATGTTTATTTTAATTAAAACAAAGGAAAATAATCAAACCTTATATATATTATATCATTTTTCAATTTTCACTCAATGTTATGGGCAATTAATAACTGAGTTGCTAAATGAATTTTTCAATTCATGTTTATTCGATTTTGTGTGACTTAGAATCTTTTATAGGTTACACTTTTGACAAACAGAACAGAGCAACTTTTCTAACACATTAAATTATCGAAAATACTTGGTTATGATTTTTTCATCTTATTATTTTTTCTTAATTCTTTTTCTTAATTTTCTTAATCTGATTGGCATTCATTTTTAATTTACTTTCAAGAATAATGCATGTAGGTGATTGTATTGTCAATATCCTTCGGTGATTGTATATCACTTAGTGGAATTATCGTCAATACTGTAATGAGTAATCCCTGACATTTTAGCTAATTGAATTATGTTCTACTATTTATTAGAATTTAAACCCATATGAAATTCTGAAAAGGACATAGTCAATAGGTTTCTTCTATTACATAAGAAATGGATTATTTAAAAAAGTCATGTCCTAATTTCTGTGAACTATGCACATCAAGTATTTATTGTTTCTAAATGTGTTTCCTTAAAGTTCATCTTTTTTTTTTTTTTTAATCATTTGGAAAACGGCTGTTGTTTTCGGTTGAGAATGGGCCTTGTGATGTCTGCATTTTATTTTGTTTATGATTCGTCCAGGAATATTAACGTTTAATCCATGATATACATAATATATGACTTATAAATCATGTTTTGAACATCATAAAAATGTTTTTACTGATTTTCAATAACTCAATGGGAAACATTTAAACATCTTGCTTTGGGCAATGGATGTCCACATTTTATTTATTTATTTTACGAAATTCTTTAAATTTAGAAGAATTTTTATTTGAATAGGAAATCAAAATGTCAATGTTAATAAAGAAGAGAGTAGAAAAGTTACAAAATGGGAAGGTGCAAATTATTAGATATGGAAAAAAATGAATCTGAACAGAAACGTTGTATGAAAGATCGTCTTTTAAATAAAAAAAGGAGGTATGATTATTGAGTCCATTGATGACAAAATGTGCGATGACTTTGAAAAATGAAAAAATCTAATGTTGATCCACTGATTGTAAACAAAAAATGTTTATTTATTTATTTATTTTTTATTTTTTTCAAATGTGCAACACAGGATTTAATCTCATTTTGTTCAGAGCTAATTCCAGACTCATGTGATAGAGCTCAGACTCTAGTGACCATTACTGCCCTATTAGTTATATCTTGTTTTGGCACAGGAAAAAAATTTCGCAAAATATATAAATCTGTCATAGAAAAAATGTAGCTGATTTCGTCCATCATGGCAAAAATAAATTTTCAAAAATTGTCGACCTGCCTGAAAAAATTTGAACTTTGAGAGAACTTGGGTAGTGGGAAAATATATCGAAATTCGTCAATCAATTACAATAAAATATCGTAAAATTTGTTAAGCTGTCACAAGGAAATATCATGAAATTCGTCAGCCAATAACAAAGGACAAAACACAAATTTTTCAGCTGGACACAGGAAAATAATTGTTAATTTCATCAGAATGTCACAAAAACAAAAAGGGAAATTTGCCAATCAGTCACAGAATAAAATAGCTAAATTTGTCAATTAGTTGAGAGAAATAAATTATGAATTTTGCCTGTTGGTCTCCAGAAAGAAAAAGTTGTAAAATTTTGTAAGACCAGCAAACGGGAAATTTTGTGAGAAAAATTACAAAACATTTCAGTCAAACGCAGAAAAACAATCATGAATTTTGTATAATTGTCGTAAGAGCAAACTGTGAGATTTGCCAATCGATAGAGGAAAATATCAAGAAAATAGTCAGTCGGTCCTGAGACTTGACCCTCACTTCACAAAGAAAATAATTTCAAAAAGTGATTTTTTTGGGAAACAGGAATGACACAAGATTCTTTAGTGCATGAATCCTGCCATCCCGTCCCGAAATTCAAACCCCGTATGTGTATAATAATAATATTGAATAAAAAATGCAATTCTAATATTTAAATACTCTGCTTATTTGTCATTGAACCACTGAAAATTGCTTATAATATGTACAATGAAATGGCTGATAATTTTTAGAACAAATTTTACATGTTTATTAATATGTCTATAATTGTAAAGAATTTTCACAAAGAAATACATAGCATCCCTTTATAATGTAAACATAAAAGTCTTACTAATATACCAATGGTTGAAGAGTTATATCCAAATACAGGTTTAATTGATGATTTTTTTTTCCATGTTTTAATTATTCAAAAATATCTTACCTTAAGCTATATTTAATTTTATTTTAAGGTAAATCAATTTGAAATTTACGAAAAGAAAAAATTACTTTTAATTTTAAATATTTATAATGAAGTCACAAAAATAACTAGTTGGATGCACCAATCCTAAGACTCTCTTCTATTTCATATATCTCAATTTTCAAAAAATATTTACAAATATTAATACTACACCAATATTGTTAGTTCAATATCATACCAACTTTGATTTTCATCTAGAATTTTTGCTGCAGTCAATTAGATTAAGAATGAGTTAATCTCGATCATGTTATTTATTAAAATTAATATTTTTTTTGTTATTCTGCTATACATCAGCTGTTTGCGAATAGCCAGTTTTAGCAAGATGCAAAATTCCCATTGCTGCATGAACTGCCAATTCAAAAACATTCGAAAAAAAAATTAAGGGAGGAAATAGCTCCCCCCCCATTTCCCCTTTTTATACTTAATCATTGAATCCCCTAAACTAACCAAGGATATGCTTTATCACATAAAAAAACCTATATCCAAAATTCATAGCAAATTGAATAATTCTTCATAAAAACCCATTTATATAATTTAAGAAGAGTTATCCCCGTTCTTTATACTTAAACATTAAACTTCCAAAACTACTCAGAGATTCGCCTTATCAAAAAGAATGTACATCCAAAATTTAAAGCAAATAGGATATTTCTGCATAAAAACTTATTTATCAAATTTAAGGGGGTTTGAGGTAATCTCCGGTATCCCTTTTATGCTTAACAAAAGGACCCCACAGCTAATTAGGGAAGCATCTTATCACTATAAACCTGTATCCAATTATTAAAACAAATTGATTAATTCTGCAAGAAAAATCATTTACCTAAATTAAGAGGGGTAGTCCCACCGATCCCCCATTTATACTTATCCAATGAACTCTCAAAACAAATCAGGGAAGTGCCTTATCCAAATGAACCTATATCCAAATTTTGAAGCAAATCGGTAAATTTTATGTGAAAAACCCATTAAACTAAATTCAAGATGGGGGAGTTATCTCCCATCCCCCCCCCCCCCTCTTAGACTTATCCAATGAACTCGCAAAACTAATCATGGAGGTGTCCTCATCAGAATGATCCTATGTCTAAAACTACAGCCAAAAACATGTGCAAAATGTTTGGTTCATTCTATGTATAACTTCATACAATTTTTGATGATATGATGGTGACACTGGGACAGACAGGTTTTGAATAAACATGTTTTTAGGGATATTGGATCCCTAAAACATATAAATTTGTCGAAAAAAATGATTACATTACTTTCTACTATCAAGGATAGAAGAAAGTAAAAAATTTTTGTTTGGTTGTTTAACTTATAAACCAATTAACCCATTATTTAAACTAAGCGAAAGAAAGAAAATTAATAAAATCATAGTTTATTAAACAATTTCAAATTTTATAAAGACTAAAGACAGAAACCAATATTTAGAAATGCATAAATAATGCATGTAAGGTAGCAAAAATCCATTTAGAATCTAATAGCATTCGCTCCTGTAATCTATATATATAAAAGAAAGTCTGGATTTCGTATTAATCACAGAACAAAAGAATCTACCGAACCAAAAATCTTGAAAATTGGGATAAAAATACTTCCCATAATACTGAGTGCCACTAAGAAGAGATTTTTAAAAATTCCACCCCTAAGGGGGGGGGGGGGGGTGAAAAAAAGAACGAGTTAAAAAAAATTCCTTAAAAATCGGCTTTAGCAGTTATTTTTCAATTGATAACATATTTTAGTGTATTTTTTCATGCTGAATCGAATGGTACCAAGCAAAATCTTTTAAATCCAGTAGTTCGTGAGATACTTCACATTTTTCTAATTTGGTGATGTCTTCGGCGCAAAAACCTGACATTTTCAATCCTTATCTATATATATAAAAGAAAGTCTGGATTTCGTATTATTCACAGCACAAAAAAATCTGCCGAACCAAAAATCTTGAAAATTGGGATAAAAACACTTCTCATAATACTGAGTGCCTCTAAGAAGAAATTTTCGAGAATTCCACCCCCAAGGGAGGTGAAAAAAAGAACGAATTAAAAAAAAAAATCCTTAAAAATCGGCTTTTGTAGTTATTTTTCAACTGATAACATATTTTAGTGTATTTTTTTATGCTGAATCGAATGGTACCAAGCAAAATCTTTTAAATCCAGTAGTTCGTGAAATACTTTGCATTTTCCTAATTTGGTGATGCCTTCTGCGCAAAAACTTGAAATTTTCAATCTATCTATATAAAAGGAAGTCTGAATTTTGTATTAATCATTGTACAAAAAAATCTGTTGTACCTACAATTTTGAAAGAGAGTTGTATAATCAGGTTAACATGATTATGTAAGATATATTTAATTATATCAATATATATAAAACGCAAAGTGAAATTTCATTCCGGCCGCTTATAACTTAAGTTCTACTAGATAGATTTTAATGGAACTTACATTGTTACTTGAATAATTTTTCTGAAATTTTGTAGCAAATGAAATATAGCATTCTACGTTGCTTAATTGAATACTTATGGAGAGATGTTTTAAATCAGATGAACCCAATTACAAAAGGTTGGCTTTATTTTAAAGGCTCTGCTGAATGAATTTTTATGTGATTAAAAGTGTTAACATGTTGAGCGCTACGTCATTCATTGGTGACTAACATTGAACTTTCCGTTTAGATGATGGATTTTTCACCGATGACAGACAGTCTAAAGTATGATATAAAACTAAAAATTACTATGATATAAAAATTTCATTTGATTCAAAGTTTCTTTAAAAAACACTGACCAGCGTAGCAGGTGAAGGCTGCTAGATGGTATATAAGCCTGCGCTTCTCTGTCGCTTTGCTCAGCTTACACTGTAAAACATTTGTGGAAACGTTACTCCATACAATTGGTGTAAAAATGGTGGTAAATGCTGCCTCCATATTCATGGAGTAATTGTTTTCACATATGCAATGGTGTAATGTAAACATATATTACTGGTGTAACATGACAATGTTACACCGGTTTTAACGGTTAAAATACTCCATAAAATTGGAGGCAGCAATGCTGCCACCTATTTTACGGTGTAACGTTTCCAAAAATGTTTCTCAGTGTAGCTTTTTCTACATGCTGAGTCTTGTACTGATGAAGAATCTCGACAATAGATTCGAAACAGCTGTTTGCAACCTTTTCTTTCATTATTTGAGCATTTCTAAATGTTGGTTTTCTATCTTTATACACTTTTACAAAAAGGCTTTATTTGCTATTTTGACTTCAAATTTTGTTTTACAATCCGAAAGTAAAGATACAATTTTCTAAAAGATATAAATGTAAAATCTTGAATTTATTACAGAATTTTAATATAAATAGTAAGGAAAGCTGGCAATTTTTTAAGCTTTTGAGAATTATCTTTTACTCATATTGATAGGGAACTTATTATTTCATCTTTTGCATTATAAACAAAAGTTTTTCAGTATTATTTGGGATTAAAGGATTACTGTTATTCATCTATATTTGCTTTGCTGCATTCTCCGGATATCCGACAGAGAAGTCGGATATCCGGTGATTGTGATCCGGATATCCGACGATATTTCGGATATTGAAAAATCAGCCGGATATGCCGGATATCGGATATTGGCCGGATATCCGTTGCATCCTTACTGATCTGTAAAAATTATTTGAATATAAATGTATAATATTTGCAATTATTCAAAAAATATTTTATTTAATACATAAAAATGTCTATAAAATATGGAAAAGTTAAAAAAAGACACAAATGCAAATTCTTCCCTCCAGTTTACTTTTAATCCACCTTTCATTGTACAACAATTAAAATGACCGAAACTTTCTTTTTCCAAATAATGTAGGAATGTTTTAATTGATAGTTTAACTCTTAATATGGGAATCTATTCATTTGAGCTCATCAATGTTATGATTACTCTGAATAAAAATAACAATTTTATTACACTTCACAGTAATTGCTACTAAACTGTGATTAAATTTATCTTACTTTCAGCAGCATAAAGGCAAAGAAGCTGTATTAATTCATATAACATTTTCAATCTATTATATTTTGAGCTCCATCTTATGGTTTATTACAGTTAATTACTCTAATAATTAATCTTTTTGGATCCAGGCAAGGAAACTGAACTTTTTCAAAATTTGAGCATGCAACTATATGGAACGGTCAAAATCCTCCTACAATGTTTCTAGCTATAGCTAACATGTCTAGCCTGTTAGGCAATAAGCCAGATTTTATTGTAAGTTGCATATTGTGAATAATGCAAGCTTGCATCATTACTTTTAACATCAGTTCTTTGAATTATTCAAAATTACAGCAACCAATAATCATTCTTGATGCAGGTTTCCAGTATCAAAATGAATTTGTAAATTGAAGAATCAGTTAATTTGCATTGGTTGAATTTAATTTTTATGTATCACTTTTATTTTCCATTTTTTTTTTCAAATAATGCTACTGTTTTAAACTGTTTGAAATTTTAAAAATTATCTTTAAAGAATGTATAATTAAATTTCAAATTACAGTAGACTCCCTCAAATCCGCACAGCTTGGGACCAGAGGTTGTGCGGATTTTAGAATTTTGCAGATTTCTGGTCATTGCTTTGTTTACACTTTTTAAACAGTAATTTGAGTGCGATTAATGGTGCAATCAGAACTATAATGAATGCTTACAATATAATAAAATATTAAAATAAGTAATAAACTAAAATAATAAAAATTTAGATAATTTTTAAAATGATTAAAGTACTAATAGCAAAGGTCAAGTTAATGATCAATAATGTATGATTAAATATACATTATAAAGATTAAATGTATTTTTCCAAAATTATTCAACAAAACTTGCTTCATAAAAGTACATTACCAATTCACATCAAAATCATAAAATAAGGATTTTTTTTTCAAGTTTAGCCAGGCTTAATATTTAAAAGATCTTGATTAATGCATAGTTATATTTGGTATAAAGATTGTGATTACCAGTAATATCTGAAATATCTTGAATTTTTTCCAAAAAAATATTTTCTTCCTTCATGAAAGAAACATGAATAGAGTATTATTAAGAAAATTACAAATAAAAAAATGTATAGAATTGATACAAAACTAAAAAAAATCACATTTTGTCCCAATATCCGAACTAAAAGTTTCATTGTTTACATCCATAAAATATGTGCGGATTTTAGAGAGTTGTGGATTTCTGGTATGCGGATTTGAGGGAGTCTACTGTAGTTCATTAGAAATTATTTAAAAGTTAATTAAAAAGTATATATGATTATATGTTAAAGAAGTATATTTATTATATTTACACAGACATGTTACTCTTAAAGCTCACCTCATGTGCATTGATAGTTTTTCTTATACACAACCACTCGGCCGAGTACTCGGTACTCGGCTACTCGGCCAAAGTGCTACTCGGTGCAGCTCTAATAATTATATGCAGATTTTAGAGAGTTGTGGATATTAGGGTTGCAGATTTGAGAGAGTCTACTGTATTACTGGTAATCAAAATCTTTTTACCAAATCAGGAATATGTTTAGGAAAGTTTTAGGTCCTTTAAAGGACCCTTCATAAAATAATTTGTCTTAAAACAGGACCCTTCACATTTTTTTTTTTTTTTTAATCCCCAAACAAGATCCTTCACAAAATAATTTATCTTAAAACAGAACCCTTCACAAAATTATTATGTCTCTTAAATAGACCTATTACAGAATTTTTTCACCTTCAAATTGAATTGGCGCTTCAATTTTTACAAATTTTATTATAAAATTTGGCTTGCAAATAAGCAGTTGAACTCACAAAAGAGCATATTACTTAGCTTTTTATGTGTGAAGACCTGAAGACATCGATAATTTAAAATTCACAAAACTCTGACTAGAACTTTCACAAATATAAGAAAAAAATTCACAATTTCACAAAAACAGGAGCCTGTGAGAAAAGTCTGGACAGACTCCTGTATTAATCTAGCTTTTTTAGTTATTAAGACTGGTTAAATCTAAAATAGAACAAACTTCCAACTAGAGATGTAAATTTTCCGGAAAAATATAAGTGACGGAAAAAACTGGCTTTCTACCGGTTTTTTTTTCGGAAAAATTGGAAAAATTGATTTTTTATGACTGTTTCTCCCAAATATATTTTCTTAGAGAATATTAAATAATAAACATTTTTTCCCATTTATTTGTATTAAATGAAAAGTATTTTCACTTTATATTACAAAATAAAAAGAAAGTAGTCAAAGCCTGCTTTTAAAAGTTTAGTTTTTTTTTTCCACAGCCTAAGAATTTTTAAAACACAATTGTTTGTTATATCATATCTCTGTTGAAATGATTTTTCAGTTACATGTTTAACTACCAATTGACCTAATGTAAGAACCTGAGCCAATATGTCTGCAGTTTGGAATGAAATAAATTATCCATTCCATTTACATAAGTATAGATTTAAGTAAATGATCCTAGTTTAAAAAAATTGTTGCAGTTTTGTCATTATTATCAATATCAGTATTCAAAAAATTCCATTGTTTGTTTAAAAAATGTATATTTTTACATTATTACACCTTTTTTCTTACAATTATACAGTAGACTCCCTCAAATCCGCACAGCTTGGGACCAGAGGTTTTGCGGATTTTAGAATTTTGCGGATTTCTGGTCATTGCTTTGTTTACAATTTTTAAACAGTAATTTGAATGCAATTAATAATGCAATCAAAAGTATAATGAATGCTTACAATATACTAAAATATTAAAATAAATAATAAACTAAAATAATAAAAATTTAGGTAATTTTTAAAATGATTAAAATACTAAAAGCAAACGTCAAGTTAATAATCATTAATGTACAATTAAATATTCATTATAAATATGAAATGTGTTTTTCCTATATTATTCAATGAAATTTGCCTCATAAAAGTACATTGCTAATTCACAACAGGATCATAAAATAATGAAGCTTTATTTCAGGTTTAGCCAGACTTAATAACTAAAAAAAGCTTGATTATAATACATAAGTATATGTGGTAAGATTGTGGTTACCAATGATATCAGCAATATCTTTATTTTTTCAGAAATAAATTATTCTTTCTTCATGAAAAAACACCAATTTAATAACCTTAACAAAAATTACAAATTAAAAAATGTATGGAATTGATATAAAACTAAAAAAGTGAAATGTTGCACCTACATCTGAATTGACTGTTTCATTGTTTACATCTGTAAAATATATGCAGATTTTAGAGAGTTGCGGATTTTAGGAGTGCAGATTTAAGGGAGTCTACTGTAATTTTATTTCCTTTAAAAAATATGTTTAGTTTTGGTGTAGCTTTCTAATCTCAACTCAACGTTTTGATTTAGTTTTATAATCTGAATTCAAACAAAACCAAGTTTTAATTTGGCTTACTCAGGTCTGCAAATAAAAAATAGAATAGGATTTATTGACTGTTAGATTTTTACTCACTGAAACCAAAAAAATGTATTTTTTTTAAGTTTAATTAAATGTAATTTTTTTCTTTTTATCCTGAAATCTGGTATTCTATTCTTGAGTAAGAAACCATATTCAATAATGTTTCCATATGGTAATTTCATATTTCTAAGAATGGAATTAAAAAGTTATGAAAACAGATAAATAGAATAGAAAATGCTCGCTACAAATTGAAAATGCTGGCTATTTGAGGAATTAACAAAAGCAGTTACATACAGAGATAAACTTCTAGTGTGCTTTAAAAAACTACAAAAGTTCAAAGTTTAATTAAGAGGTAATGTATAATTTGGAACATACTGGGTGTCCAGTAAATGACTGACCCATTTTAAAATTAAATAACAAAAAAAAAACGGTTTGAGATAAAAATGCGCGGTTTGCGGTATTGTTATTAGAATATCAATAAATTTTAAAACACGTTTCCTTCAAATAGTTTCAATTTCGGCCAAAAGATGGCGCTGGTGGCATCAGACTGCAGAAATACCGCCTGTTTTCTTGTTCTCAAGCTGATGATCTTTCCGGCTCATTTTCCCGAGTCGAATCTGAGTCGAAATGCTGAATCGACTCTCCACTCAACTGCAGAAATAGGATTTGTTGATTGAAACGAGATTTAAAATAACATTTAAGATTGAACTAGGCCTGTTGTAACAACCTATGTGTATTGTAGCCTCCTCAGACAAATATAACGGGAAACCAGGGTTGTTTGGTTTAAACCAAGTTGGTTTAAACCGTAGTTTAAACCATGGTTTAAACCAAATGGTTTTTTTTAAAAAACCATACTGGTTTTTTTTTCAATCTGGTTTTTTATTTTTATTTTTCTCTAATGTTTTGTTTTACACATTATTGAAAAATGCAAAATCCAAGTTATGCAGAAACTACAAGTAAAGCTGTAGAAAAATGATGAATTCTTAAATAACTAAAATGACAAACATTTTTAATCAACCCAACTTTTCATATAAGCTATAAATCAACATGGCAGAATAACTATTTTTTCTATAAATAGCTGTTTAGAGAAAAACTAATTAGTTCTCTTTCTTCCCCCCCTTTTTTAAGGCTTATATGTATATATAAAGCTATTAATTGTAAAACGTGTATATATATATAACAGGAAGTGCAGATTTGAGCTGAAATTGCACTTGATTGATTGATTTACTAAGGATTTCATCATTCCTCAAAGCCTCAAATGTAACATTTGTAAGTAATTTTCTCGATTAATTTCTTTTTATTATGTATGCTAATGAATAATTGGCAATGAGTTTTTTTCTTCTGTGTTTATTGGGTTTGATAAGCCTTTGTTTTTCTTGCATTCCCAAATTGGGATTAGGGTTTTTGCATTATGTTTTTATTCTGTTACCAGCTGGGTTGGCACAGTTATAAAACAATTGGTGTTTTAGAACAAATCTAATATAATATTTTCTCATTTTTATAATTTAAGTGTTTCAAATAACTAGATGCGAGTAATTTTTATTTTTAAATCTTATTTCAGCAGTCACCATGAGACATAGTGAGTCTAGTCTAGGTCATATTAATATGCATGTAGAATGCAAATTTCATGCATTGATGAACATATCTGAAGCTTTAAAGGAAACACTTAAATTATGTAAATTTAGCAAAGATAAAAAGATTAAAAATAGCAATATTTAGAAAAAAAATTCATTTGATAAATGCAGATTTATAGTTAATAACATTTTATATTATTAATCTTTAAAATTTCAGTCAAGCTCTAAAAGAAAATTTTTTTGATTGGGGGGATTATCTTTTAAGAATAAAAAAGAAACTCAAACATGAAGTCAAATAAAAAGACATAAAAATTGGGTGCTAATGAAGCACCTGTTTACATTTAACTAAATTATGCAATAAGATATATTTAAATCTTCTATTGCATAACCATACTCATTACTTAAATCAGCCCAGAACATTGGGGAGGGGGGGGGGGGGCAGGACAAGGTTTGCTTGAGACATAATAGAAAAAAAATGTCTCATAAAATGCATAAAAAGAGGTAATTTTTAGTTTAGACATTTAAAAGTACTAAATTTTATAATACAACATGTAATCTGATGGCTATTTAAATGCTTTAGTAGATAACAGTATTTATAAAACTACTTTATATTTTAAGATCAATGTTTTCAATAGTCTAAAAAGCTGTTAAATAGGCATTTTTGTTTGTTTTACTGTTGCCTTCTCCTTTTTTTCTTTTAACCTGGTAGTTTCAGAGGAGAAGTGTCAAATAGCGATACATAATACTACTTCAAGTGTGTAAAGACTAAATTCAAATCACTCCAAAAATTCTTTATAAAAAGCTTTATTTTCAATAAAGATAATCCATGTGTGTCTTCTAACTGAAAAATCAGACATGTATATAACAAGTATTTCAAAGAAATTATTTTGAATAGCCATGTGAAAATAATATATATAAAGTTTTATATATGTAAATACATCATATATTTATTTATAGTGCTAGTAATCAAAATATTGTTCATTAAGATTTTCAAGGTATCATTATGTAGAACATTTTATTTATGAAATTATAAGACATAGCTTTTTCTAAAAATGTTTAAAATTTGAAATGATTTCAATTTTCTACATAACTGACTGTATATTAATTAACTGCATTGATTAGAATCACTTATAAATCAAGTTATTACTTATATATATCCAAAAATATTTATTTTTATTAATAAATATGCATGTATATGTAATGGGAAAACATATTTAAAAAAACCCTGTTTAAACCAAAAAAACCTGGTTTAAACCAAAAAAACCATAGTTTTTGGGGTTTTTTCAAAAAACCCCGGTTTTTTACCAACCCTGCGGGAAACTATAAAAACTAGTTTAAAATTACTGTAAAGCATCTCCAACAGTGTATCAATTTATGAATAAATATTTATGACAAGAAAACATTTATTAAAGAAACGTAGAAATATTTTTAAGAATTCTAGAAAATTTTAAATTAATTTAAAGGGCGTTCTTTAGTGTTTCAGAATTATCTTCGGAATATGTTATTTTAACCGTTTAATTGATACGCTTTTTTACATACAATAAAATGAAAATATAGGATAAACGCCGCTTTTTTAAAGCTAAAATAATCGCAATATTTAATTTAAATATTTCTTCTATTAAATAGTATGAAATTGCATTTAAAATTTTTAGTAGTGTCAGAAAGCTTTAAGTGATGGAAGAAGCAAACTATAATTGCCGGTACGTTGTACGGGCAAATCAGTTAAAATTTTAAAACAATGGTATGCAAATAGCGTTACTAAGTCTCCTGTCTAAGAAAACTAAATTTTCTAAATCTTACTATAAAGGAATCCGTCTACAACAAATCCTGTCTCAAACATAAAAATTTATTGATCCCGAAGTAGAAAGAAACCTACAAAACTACCTGCTAAGCGAAAAACCTGCCTAAAACAAAATATTCTTAATTTTTTTGAAAACCGAATTCATCCCTACTTTATATTCATATTTTGTCATTTAACGTATCCAAAAATTTTATTACAAAAGCCGTGAGAGATTTTAAGATGTCTTTTGCACACACCTCGCCTCCCCCCACCCACCCAAGACAGGAAACGTATCTACGCTAAAATGGACGGATATTTAAAAAGAAAAAAGAAAGACGTATCTTTTTTTATAGCCTGTAAGTCATCCCTCTTCAAAACTTCATTACAAAAAGCATCATAGAATCTGAAGTATATTTTTGCCCCCCCCCCCCCCCCCATATAGGAGGGAAATATGTAAACTCTCTTTTACCCCGGTATGAGGAAAAGAACTAGAAAAAAACATTCTGAAAATATCTCCTGTATCTGATTTAAAATAAGAAGTATTTTAAAAATATGATTTTTTATCTTTTTAAAATTATGCATAAAAAGATACCAATGTTCAATTTATTTTTCCAATATTTACATTTATAAAATTTAACTAAAATAAGTAGACATTCAGTTTTATCTAAAATATCTATGGCCTCACCAGTGAGCGATAGGTTCTGACATCTCAACTGGCGTTTAAATCAGCATTGTAATAACCTCTTCTATTTACAGTGTATATGACGCAAATCCCTTAAAATTTAAACTTGACATTCTGCTAAGAGCATCAATTTGATGTTTATTGCTTTTTTTTACTGTTATTCGGTATTGCATTACACAAATATAGGTTCAAAAGTTGTAATCTAGGCTTTTAAAACCGATTCGTATTTCAACTCATCGAATTCAACAGAAGAAAAATGTAGAATCGGGAGATAGTAAATGAAAGAAAGGATCGGGACAGTGGATACTGCATTGGCTTCTGAAATGTTCTCAACAGATTTTGTCTCATGCAATATTTAAAAAAAACTAGAAGAAAAAGAAACAAAACTTTATTTCAGTAAAAAGTTTCCGTAAAAATGTTTTGCCATAAAATTGCCTATAGATATTTTAGTTTGGTTTGGTTTATTTAATGTCGTTCGATTATGTACACGTGGGATATAGGTAAGAAAGGGGTGTTATGCCCTGCGTGGTTGTCTTTCTAAGGGCACCTAACCCATATTTACACAAGAAAATTGAAGGTTCGAAGAAAACCACGGAAAATTTCGAACGGTTATGCCGACAGACGCGATTGAGTTCGAACCCAGCACTGCCGTCTACCAGTTGAAAAGGCAGAATCTATCATCCACTGGTAAGGCCATAGATATTTTAGATAAAACTGAATGTCTACTTATTTTAGTTCAATTTTATAAATATTAATATTGAAAAATAAATTGAACATTTTTTTATACATAATTTAAAAAAGGTAATAAATCATATTTACATAAATATGTTTTTATATATATGTAAAAAGAGTATCAGTTAAGCGGTTAAAATGACATATTCCGAAGAGAATTTTGAAACACTAAAGAACATCCTTTAAATTAATTTAAATTTTTCTAGAATTGTTAAAAATATTTCTAGGATTCTTTAACAAATGTTTGCTTGTCATAAATATTTATTCATAGATTGACACATCTTTGGAGATGTTTTACAGTAATTTTAAACTAGTTTTTTTAGTTCCTCCGTGATATTTGACAATGGCTACAATAGACATAGATTGTTACAATAGGCCCAGTTCAATCTTAAATGTTATTTTAAATCTCGTTCCAATCAACAAACCCTATTTCTGCAGTTGAGTGGAGAGTCGATTCAACATTTCAACTCAGATTCGACTCGGGAAAATGAGCCGGAAAGATCATCAGCTTGAGAACAAGAAAACAGGCGGTGTTTCTGCAGTCTGATGCCGCCAGTGCCATCTTTTGGCCGAAATTAGAACTGTTTGAAGGAAGTGCGTATTAAAAATTTATTGATATTCTAATAACAATACCGCAAACCGCGCATTTTTATCTCAAACCGTTTTTTTTGTTATTTAATTTTAAAATGAGTCAGTCATTTATTGGGCACCCGGTAGTTACTTGTAATAAATTATAAGGTTTTTTTTTTCATGGTAGTTGTACTTTTCTAATGCAAACTGCCCATGTTCATGCAGCATAGTAGTGCCACCTATAGGGCAATTTACGCCAAAAACTAAACAACATTAATATACATCAGGAACTGTCTGAATCTGCAGTTTGATAAAAAATCGTCCTTTAGTCCTTGAGATAGAGTTATTGCGATAATCATGAATAATGCAGCATAGCTGTGTCATCTGTTGAGTGATTTATATCAAAAAGTAATGTGCACAAAGTTATATCAAAGATTAACTTAATCTGAAGTTTTATGAAAATACATACATTAATTCTTGAGATAGAACTATTGTGGAAATTATGAATAATGCAGCATAGCAGCGTCATCAGTTGGGCGATATACACTAATAACTAAACATCTTGAGTTTATATCAAGGTGTAACTAAATCTAAATTTTTGTGAAATTATGTGCATCAGTTCTTGAGATCGAGTGCCATAAAATTTTTGTCCCATACAGACTCACAGAGTGACAGATATTTTCCAAAAACTATCAAATAGTGTTCAGGACCTTCTAAAATGTTTAAATACACCAAAAACTGGAAGTCAAAATTTTCACGAACACAATACTTCTTGAAAAGATAGAAAAAAGTAATAAATGCATGCTTCAAATTTTATGTTAAATTTTTAATTTTACCATTTCTATTAATCGGCGTATTATTGAAATAATTTTGCATATGAATTAATTTTTAAAGAGAGAAGTTGCATTTAATTATATATCTAGTTTTTTTTTATGTAATCCCTTTTTTTTTTGTGAAATTGTGAATTTCTTGTATATATACTTATATATAAAATATATTCAGAATTTGCGAATAAGAAATTATTAATATTTTTAGAGTCCTATTTAGACATTTTTAATAAGGTTATTTATGCATATATACAACTTGATAAGATTCAGCTGCTGTATGGCATGAGATTTTTTTTTCTTCAATCACTGCATTTGCGAAAGATTCAATTTGTAGATTAAACTTTTTTCTGAAATGTCTATTTTCAAGAGAAATTTTGCGAAGGGTCTTGTGTTTCAAACAAGAAAAAAATGTGAAGGATCCTTTCAAATCTTTTCAAACAGATTTCTGCTCAGAGATCAGATTACCCACATTAAAGTTTTCATGTGGGACACTCAACATAAAAATAAATAAAATAAAAAGTATGAGAATGTAGCTATTACAAAATTTTCACTATATTATATCATAAATGAAATTTCAATTTTTCCAGTTCGGAAAAATTGAAAAATAAGTCTTCGGAAAAAACCCAAAAAAAAAGTTTGTTTTCCAATTTTTCCGGTTTTTTTCCGAGCATTCCCATCTCTACTTCCAACTTGCTGATTTTGATATGAATTAATTAATGCATCACCTTTCTGGGGCAAGTTTTATTGAATAATTCAAGGAAAATGTGCCTGCATCTTTATTATCTTACATAATTTTATATTACAGTAGACTCTTTAAAATCCACACATAATTTATGTTTGTAAACATTGAAACATTCAGCTCAGATAGTGGGAAAAAATTTGATTTTTTTAGTTTTATGTCAATTTCATATATACAGTAGACTCTCTCAAATCCGCACAGCTTGAGACCAGAGGTTTTGCGGATTTTAGAAATTTGCGGATTTCTGGCCATTGCTTTGTTTAAATTTTTTAAACAGTAATTTGAGTGCAATTAATAGTGCATTCAGAACTATAATGAATGCTTACAATATAATAAAATATTAAAATAATAAAAAATTAGATAATTTTTAAAATGATTAAAGTACTAATAGCAAAGGTCAAATTAATAATCAATAGTGTATGATTAAATATTCATTATAAAGATTAAATGTATTTTTATAAAATTATTCAACAAAACTTGCCTCATAAAAGTACATTACTAATTTACATCAAAATCATAAAATAAGGACTTTTTTCAAGTTAAGTCAGGCTTAGTAACCAAAAAATCTTGATTATTGCATAAGTATATTTGGCAAGAAGATTGTGATTACCAGTGATATCAGCAATATCTTGAATTTTTTTCAAAAAAATATTATTCTACCTTCATGAAAAAAACATGAATAGAGTATTATTAAAAAAATTACAAATAAAAAGATATATGGAATTGATACAAAACTAAAAATATTAAATTTTGTCCCAATATCTGAACTGAAAGTTTCATTGTTTACATCCATAAAATATGTGCAGATTTTAGAGAGTTGCGGATTTCTGGTTTGCGGATTTAAGGGAGTCTACTGTATTTTAATTTGTAGTTTTTGTTAATATTACTGAATTCATGTAGGAAAAATAAATTTATTTTGGGAAATATTTAAGATATTGCTGGTATCATTGGTGATCACAATCTTCTTAACAAATATATTTATGTATTAATTAAGTTTTTTTAGTTAAGTCTGGCTAAACCTGAAATAAAAATTCCTTATTTTATGATTTTTATTGTACCTGTATGAAGCAAGTTTCATTGAATATAATTTAAGAAATTACATTTCATCTTTATAATAAATATTTAATCATACATTATTGATTAGTAACTTGACCTTTGCTTTTAATATTTTAAAAATCAACTAAATTTTTATTATTTTAGTTTATTTATTTTAATATTTTATTATATTGCAAACATTCATTTATAGTTTTGATTGCATTATTTACAATCAAATTACTGTTTAAAAAATGTAAGCAAAGCAATGACCAGAAATTCAAAAAATCCTAAAATCCGTACAACCTCTAGTCCTAAGCTGCATGGATTTGAAGGAGTCTACTGTATTTCTTATTTACTCGACAATTACTTACTTATAATTTAACTTTTTAAATTATCATACCTTTTATTAATTTAGTCTATTACTTTATTTAATTATTTTAGTATTCTAATCTATTTGTAAGCATTCATTATAATTTTGATACATACTATTATTACATTCAAATAACTTTTAAAAAAATTGCAAACAAAGAAATCCGCACAACCTCTGTTCCCAAACTGTGCAGATTTGAGGGAATCTACTGTATTAGAAATAAGCATGCATTTTTATGGATAGTATATGTCATAGTGACACACTCCTCCCCCCCCCAATCACTCAATGACTGAAAAAATGAAGTTAGATGAGTAATAAAATTTTAAGATCTTTACTGAAATTTAAGTTAGAGGGTTGTAATGTTTTGAAGCCCTAAGAAAAGAACAGATATTAGAATCAGAAATAGCACCTCTAATGAATCTGTATGCCAATAATCTATACAGTGCAGCTCTCGTTAATTCGAACTCGTTGGTGTCACAAGAAATGTTCGAATAATGGAAAGTATGATAAGAAAACATGTTTAAAGGTGTACTATTACAAAGGAATTAATGATATAGTATTTTTTTTTTAATTTATCTTGGCCATTATCAGGGCCCGACAAAGACTACGGGGGCCCCATATGCAAGTATCATTCTGGGGAGTGCCCCCTTCTGTCTATCGATAGAATTTTTTTTGTGAATAATGCGGATGTGGCTGTAGTACTAAACTTCATATGTATTGTATGTATGTTTAAATTTTGTCATTGATGTAGTTCACAGCGGTATACAGGGTATTACACACACACAAAAAGTAAATAAATAAAAAAAGAGACAACTTTAAGAAAAAGTACTAGCAGGATAATTGTTGAATAAACTGATAGATTTGTTTACAGAAGTATCTCTTTGCAATCTTTTTCTTTGCTTATTTATGTACTTTATAAGATGGCTAAAAGAAAATGTCTCCAATTGTTCATAATGAATGGTTTTAACTTGCCATGCTACGAGGAAAACGTTGCTAGAGAATTTTCTTTTGAAAACAATAGAATACTAAGTTGTTATAATAGAAAATTAATTATTAATTTTCTAATTTAGTTTGTTTTTCCCTTAGATGAGTGGGATACTGGAAGCAAAGAAAGGAAGGAGGGCCACACTTACTTTCCTAAATGTTTGAAAATATGTGAATTTTGATCCCTTTTGGTTAATTTTAATTATTCAGCACTTTTTAGTGAAAATCCTAGTTACTTTCACGTAGAGCTTTTTAAAAAGGTGGGGCCCCGGAGCAATTGCCCCGCATGTTCCTGCATAAGTCTGAGATTGGCCATTATCATTAGAATATCACTTATTAAATTAAAAGGTACTAAACTAATTAGGAACAAGCACACTGGAAGAAGGGTTGGGGGTGACACATTAAGAAAGCGGGTATCAAATGAAAGGGACTATATGTATAGACTCGTTTCAGAACAGTTCTGACAAAAATGAATGAAGAAACTCATTTAAAGGATCTCTGAAGTCAGGGCGCTTGCGAAAACTTTTTAGTGGTGGGGGAGAGAGTCTTAAATTGCCAACTCAGTAAAAAGCAAACATAAGTAGTTATCCGCAGTTGCCAACTAGTTTTATATGTTTACCAAGTTAATCACAATTAGAAAATGTAATGTAGTTTTTGTAAAAAGCTTAGTAATATTTCTAATTTTATTGGTAACTTTTACCAAATCTATTAGAAATAGAAAAAAATATAATATAGTTTTTAATAAAAGTTTTGAACAAATTCGCCAGTTCAGTTTGCAAATATGCCAACTGTAACAGTATGTGCAAACATTTGGGGTGGGGGAGGCTCCCCTCTTTAGTGAGGCCCCTGTCTGAAGTCCCTGTTAAAGTAAGAAAAATTGGAATTCTCGTTAGTTTGAATGAAACAAAGTCAAGAGAAAATAAGTTAGATTAAATGAAGACTTGCTGCCCTTGAAAATTTCGGGACTTTAGTTCAAATTAAGCGAAGATTGGATTTATCCATCCTATTTCGAATTAATGAGAGTCTACTATATTTAGATAAAAATTTTATGAAAAAATCTTAACCATCTCTGATTTCCTTCAATAGTTAGAGATACCACATATGCATCAACTGGTAATTCTAAAATATTAATCTTTTTCACAATGTAATAATGAAAGTAGCATTTAAATTGTGATAAAAATCATAAAATCTCCATTTTTCTACTACTAAATTTATAATATTGTTATGATTAATGCTTTTTACTTCATTTATGTCTCATATTTGCTCTTTAGTCATTTTAAAAAATTCCTGATTGTTTTGTTAATGGAAGCTACCAGATTCTTTAATCAATTCAATTCTTCATTTACAAAAGATTTTAATTCCTACTCCGAACCCTATTAAATTATGAGTACAAATTTGAAAGCTTTTTGAAAACTAATATTATTAGGGTAATTTTCATAGCACTCTAAAATACTACAGATAAACTTTCAGTATTCATTGGTAATAATAGATGGCGACACCAGAATTTGAAACAAGAAATTTGTGGTAAGAAGTATTGACAGTAAAAAATTTGCACCTTGTAATTTTTGTAAGATAAATAAATTATTTTAAATTCTTCACTTATTTTAACAAAATAATATTGACTTGGATTTTTAAAAATTATATGAAAATCATTGCTCAATTCATCAGGCCAAAATTATTTAATTTTTTTAGGGCAATGGAGCTTTGCAACTCAAAAAGAACTTATAACTATTTATATTTACAGATTTGAAGATAAAATTTAACAATCTGAACAAAATGTCTTAAACAGCCATTGATGTCATGTGTTAAAAATAATACTTTATTTTTTACTTAAAAAAATAATCACTTTATTTATGTATTAAAATGTAGCTGTAGAAAGCCTCTCATCTGCAAAGCATTGTTTCAAGGGTTGTGCGAATGAGAGGCATTTTGTGGATTACAGGTCATGTCTATTTGACATTTGTTTACATTTCTTCTAAAAATCATGTTTTAAACAAAAATGGATTGTTAATGCTTAAAAATAAATAAATTGAACATTTAAATACACAAATAAAGTAAGAATTATTTTTAAAATATAATACTAAGTTTTTTTTTTTTTTTTTTAACATGACATCAATGGTTCTTTTACAGTTTTTGTTTATATTGTTAAATTTATCTCCAAGTCTATAAGTATAAATCATGGAAGACGGTAGTATTCCTGTGACGCAGCCTTAAGCCTAAAATCATATCGTAGAATTGTCGAAGGGCAGAACTCATATATACAGCTAGTTTGAGATCAAAGGAAATGCAGAAAGCTGCCTTTTAATAGCTCGGCAAATATAGCTCACATTGTTCTGATTTTTTAAAAAGAGTCTTATATCTGCAGTCTGATTCTATTTAGAATTTTTTACATTTCTACGTTCTTTATCTTTTAAGATCTCGATACCCATTTTAAAACCGAAATTGATGGGGTTTGTTCCTGATAATGAAATCTAGAAAACAGCCTGGGCGATTTTATTAAAACTTATATATAATATGAATCTGTTTAAGAAAGAGTGAATAAGACATGCCTAGTTTTGAGGAAAACTCTTGTTTGTTAAATATTGGTCTTGGACAATTGGACTATTGGAAAATTGGACTATATTTTTTGCATTTCTATGGGAATCTCAATGCAAACGCTCGATAAATCATTTACTGTATTCATACGCATGTTTCTTTTTTCTTTAGGTACTTACCTTATTCTCCACATTACTGCGTACTTGCTTGCTCAATGGGTATGTCGTTGGGATTGAGATCTGAACATCGCGTGCTCTGTCCCGTTCGAGGCATTACGTTTTATTTTTGTTTTGATCTTTTTTAAGTCAGTTAATAAAATAAAGTTGACTTTTATTATCCATTCCTTTGTATTTTTTATATTGTCAATGAGACCATTAAATGAAATTTTAATTAAAAAAAATTGTAATAAGTTAAATAAAATTACATTACAATTACAACTGATTTAAATGAAATAAAACTTCACTTTAAATAAATTTCAATAATTCAATTTTAAAATTAAATTTAAGCTAGATATATTTTTTATTATTAAAATGGACATTTATTATAAATTATAAAATGAAATGAATAATTACTTTTACAAAATCAAATATTTTATTGTGAATGCGTTTAACGAAGCATAAATTTCTGGATTTTTGTCGGCATTCAGATTAAGAACTTCAAGCGTACCAATCTTCAGATACAAAATTTTAGCTGACAAACATCGATTTTGGGACTACATTCATCAATAATGTATGGTTTAAAAATATTTTAAAAATACAAAATATGAATGCGAAAGTATGCAACATTATAAATAACACTGTTTTTAGATTTTGTTGGGGGGAAAAATATGATTGTGTCCAGTAGCACAGTTTAATTTTTTATTATGTAATCCAAAAACTTCATAATTTCTATTCTAAATTGCATGTCATTAAGATTCAATGTACTGGGGAAAAAATGTAATTTTTCAAGAATTTGAAAAGTTGAAACTAAACTTTAGTTGTAAATTGTAGTTTAAGCCTTTTTTTCCCACAGATATTATGTCAAAATTCCATATAGATATTTTTTTTTTTCCAAATGAATTAAAAAATTATTAAATTTTTCCAAATCACTAAAGCTCTGTGTGAAAGGCAGTTTTGAATTTTGATTGCAGTCATTCATTGTTGTATTTCATTTCTAGATGGTTCCCTTGCTGAAGTTGAATCATGCATTGTCAGAATTGAGATTTGTTTTCAAATTTTTTTCTAGGCGAAATTTATTTTCGATCTTACTGCCAATATCCCTGTGATGCATCATACGCATGTTATTGTCAATAGATTGTAAGTGCAAAATGGCAGAAGATTTGAAAATATTAGAAATTTTAATTTTTCTATTATCGTTTAAATTGTAGAAAAAAAATGTTTGATTAAAAAAAATGCAAAGATTTTAGTTTTAAAAATTAAATTGGAAAAATCCCTTTAATAAAAAAAAAAGCATTGTAATTAAAAAATATTTTTTATAATCATTGAGCATTCACAATAATAACAAACATGATTTACAATTTGAATAAAAAAATTTTTCAATTGCAAAGAATAATTTGAATGAACAAATACAAAGTTTGTATGTTTTAAATTTTAATTTAGTTTAAAAAATCATTTTAGTGATTAAAATTTTAAAAAATATCATTGTACAATTATTATAATTATTCATAAGTCACTTTTTTAAATTGCAAAAAATAAATTAAAAAAAAGAGAGAGAGCTCTTGAAGATTTTATTTAAAAAAATTCTGTTAAAAAAAGTCATTTTAATTTTTAAAAATGTTTAAAAAAGAAAACGGAGTGCAGAAGTATCGTGTACTTTCTAGCAATATGATCCAAAGATTTGGATGAGCGAGGAACTTTGTTGCAGATGATATGATTTTTTTTTTATCAATTCCCATTAACAAACGAAATAATCTAATGCATAATTTCTGTTCAAAGAAATATATGTGTGAGAAAAGAAGTATATGTGTTCCAATATTTATGCTAGAATCACATTTTGTAATGATTTAAAATATAAATGAAAGATACAAAATTATTTTTTAATAATAATAATAATTCAAGTATAAACATTAATACAAAAACATGCTGTGATTTAAAAACATAAAAAATAAATGAAAAGTACAAAATTATTTTTTTAAATATAGTCTTTTGATTCCAATTATTATATGGTATTAAAAATTGAATTTAATAGAATATTTTAGTAAGGTCTTATAAAATAATATGCAAAAATAATGAATTCTGTAAAAATATATCTCCACTTCTGCACACCACCCCCAATTAAAAACTGAACTTTCTCACTTTTCGTCTTTCCATAGGGATCCATCTAGAAATGAGGTACTAATTTGTGACTAGAGAAGAGTATTAAGGGTGTATTCGAAAAAACGCTTTCCCACCTTCGACAGCTGAAAATTTTCCGATACAATTTCAGACACATTTTTTAAAGTAGAAACATGAAACCTGCTGAGAGGATTTTTGAAGAGATGTACAAGGTGCCGTGTGATGTCATTTTATACTCCAATCATAAGACTTTGATTTATGAAAAATTATCTTTTCAGTATGACACATTTTTCGTTCACAGGCCTCCCACTTTGGAAAAATCAGTTCAAAATGCCATTTTTGATTGCTTTTTTTGCAACATTTTCTGCAATTATCAAAGAATCGACAGTCACGTTACCTTGTGTACTTTCTAAATAAGACAATTTGCCAGTTTGATGCATATGAGAGCTAAAATGAATTCAAAAATAAATCGGAAAATAAGGAGTTTGAATCGAAATACACCCTTAAGGGATGGGACATCTGCAATAATTCTTAAAATATGCTTTATTTTTAATTTATGACTTTTCCACCACATGGAATAATCATTGTCTTATACTTGTTGCTATAAGTCTTTTTATAGTTGCAACTGTTAGTTTGTGACTTAAAAAGGCCATTTTACAATACCTAAAAATAAGAATTACTCGAATTTTCAATGTACATTTTCAATCTCATTTTTGTTGCTAACTTAATTGTTTTAGTATTTTGTAAATTCAACAATATGCCTTTTATAAATAAAGAGTTAATTTAAATATAAAAATCCTATGCTTGTTGAAAAAACTAATTATTTTAATGTTGCTCTAAGGCACAGGTTCCCAACGGGGGCGGTACCGCCCCCCAGTGGGCGCTGGAGACTTCCAGGGGGGCGGTAATGGGTCTAGCGAACAATGGGGGGCGTTAGGACAGTCGAGGGGGGCGGTCATGGCATACTTATTTATTTAAGAACTAATAAATAGTTGATCATCTCTACATAGTCCAGTCCGAGACAAAAACCTTAACTGCACCTTTGAATGGAAATCTATGCAGACGGACCTAAATCTGAGGGGGGGGGGGGCGGAATTGAATTTATTTTGCTAATGTCAAAAGATAGCCTGGGAACTCGAAGAAGGACTATGACTCGAATTACAAATCATTATGAATTCAAAAATCGCGGAGAAAAAATTTGCGATAATTGGCTGGCTATAAGTTTTAAACATTATTATTTTTTCATTAACCTGTACTTCGAAAAATTCTGAAGTATGACGAAATATGCCAAGACAAAGGTTTTTAAAGAAACCCGTGATTTGAATCATCTCAAGAAATTTGTATATAGTTATGTCTATAGTTGTGTATGGTCTTAGTGAAAGTGATAAAAATCGTTATATGTATAAATTTGTTCAAAAGTAAATTTATTTAAACTTATATAGGGAAAATTTTTATACCGTAATTTCCGACGCACTGTGGGGTATTTGAAGAATCTGGCTGGACAAAAGTCGATTTCATAAAGTACAACGCACGATCGAATGGAGGGATATAGGTTGAAGCTGAGTCTTTGGGGAATCCTGTGATACCATTTTTATCTTGTTTAAGCAAACGATGACGTCCTGTTATCAGTTGAAATTTGATAACAGGTTTGAACCAGTTGGTTTAGGCTGCTTTCTTCTCATTGATTGCTTTTCTTTAGGCGGGATTGTTCCCATAGCGGGTATATAAGCCCGCGTCTCTCTGTCTCTTTGCTCAGTTTTGCTACTTTTAGCTCGCTGAGTTTTGCACTGATGAAGAATCTCGTTAGTAGATTCGAAATAGCTATTTGCTACCTTCACATACTTTATTTGTGCATTTATATTCGTTGGTTTTCTATCTTTAGTGATCATATTTGTTTACTTTTCAGTCAATCTTATTGAAATGAATTAATATTAATTTGCAAAAAAATTGCTTTAAAATAATGTATTCATTCGCTTTTATCTTTTTAAAGCACTTTTCAGAAAATGAAAGGAATTTATTGCTTGTTGTTAACTTTTTTTTTGTCTAAAAAATAAGTCGCATCAATTTTACACAAGTTTTTGTTAAAAATTAGTTAAAGATTGCAAGATTTTTTAAAAATATAAGAGATAAAATAATGTTATCTATCAAAATTGTATATATTTATTATGCATTCCCTTTTCTACATTTCGTATTTATTTTAATTTGGAATTTTCGAATGTCAAAGTAATGACTAGAAATGAATTTTTTAATATTATGCAAAAGCAAAACCATCAAATGTAAATGATAGACTGAATTTTCTTGAAAATTACATTCTTAATAATGATACTTTTGATGATGATGAATTTAAAAATTTCAAGCACAATTTTTCCCAATTTAAGAGTAAATTCAAGAGCAAATGGATCGCAGCCCTTCACAAATTAGATATTTTTATGAAAATAATTAAGGACTGGCTTGAAGGTACAGTAGAAATTTCAAGTAAAATAAATGGATCAGGGGCGACAGCAAAAACTTTCACTGAATCCAATGATAGGACAAAGCGGAGAATGTTTGAAAGTTTGATGAGATCAACAGATGTGGAAGTACTTACACATGCCGTTCAGTTAAAATTAGAAATTTCAGATAAGATAGATGTTGCCCATGTGTCAAAAGAATTAACATAATCACCAAAGCAATCATCCAAATATAAAAAAGCATATTTGAGAATTCAGCAAACAGAAAAGAAAACACAAGTATCTCCTTTTTTTAAACATTATCATTATTTGTCAAAACTAATCTTTCCAGGAACCAATATGAAATTATAAGACGATAGTTAAAAAAATGTATACCCGAGCTACAGTTTTCTACAACAAGCTGAAATTCCTTGTTATCCAGAAAATCAGTCTTAAAATTACCGAAACTTGCGCATAAATCAATACTTAAGAATAACTTAATTTAACAGTGACACGATTATTCATTTATTTGAAAGAATTTTTGGGAAATTTAAATTAAGAGTAAAAATGAGCATTAATTTTTATATGTAAATGGGGCCGTGATGAATCGCAAATTTGAGAGTGATACCTCTTCCTCTTTCCATATTTCAGAGCTTATTAGTTCCAATTCAATTAATTTGCAACATAAACAACAAAACTATCTGGCAAAAGCTGTTATATGCCTCACTACTACTACACCGTCAATAATACTCCAATAGTACATCTCCTTACCACACTAATAATGCTATTTATCATAATTATCATTTATTCTATAATACTAATTTTGTTCAATAAAACCAGTACAGAGTTGTAAAACATCAATGATTTTTAAAATAGTAAACAATATTTATTACATAAACATTTCTGAACCGTTTAAATTAGTTTAAAACAAAAAAATAATTTTGGCCGCCCAGATTTGACAAATACCCCACTGTGCGACGTAATCCACAGATCAAACAATTATTTTTCTACCCAGAAATTTTTTTAAAAATGCAATTTCGTAGATCGCGTTAAATATTTGACTTAAATTACTAAATAAAATTTCTGGGTCTAAAAGGAATTGTTTGATACGCGTATTATACGTCGGAAATTACGGTATTGAGTATTTGAAATATGGATCTAGGCACTCTCCTACAAACCAATCGTTACCTACTATTTAATTTGCCAAGAAGTTTTTTTCAAATAAAGCCGTGAAGCCTTCTAGGCTACAAGAGCATTTGAATAAATGCGTGCTGATAGAAAAGACAAAGATATGTACTATTTTTACTTTCTTCTTTACAAGAAGAAAATATTAGATTCGTGAAAATTTTCGAGTTTCGGATTTTGACGGATTTACACGTTTTAGGAGTCAGAGATTCCAAAAACTTGTTTTTACAAAATCTCTGTCTGTTAGCTTATTTATTTGTATATGACATAAATTTTATAGGCGCTCCATCTCAACAGCCAATGGGCGTAATTTATAAAAAAAGCTATATTCAGGCTGATTAGTTTTTGGTGTAAATCACTCAACAGGTGGCGCTGCTATGCTGCTTTTTTTAGGATTTCCGCAACGGCTTTATCTCAAGAACTACTGCAAAGATTTTCACCAAACTTCTGATTTGATTATTCATTAGCATGAATAGATACTGTTTACATTTTATTGAAAATCTCTCTACAGGTGGTGGTGTTATACTGTCTTTTTCCCATTTCTGCAACAGCTGTATTTCAAGAATTTATGCATGAATTTTCATCAAACTTCGTATTCAGTTTTACCTTGATAGATATTATTGCTGATTTTATGTTTTGGTGCAAATCGCATGACAGGTGGCGCTTTTATCCTGCATTTTTCTCGAGAATCGCAGTAGTCCTATTTCAATAACTAATGTACGGATTTCCGTGCTATTAGAATCGTTACGATGGACATATTTTGCCATTTTATTTTGACACTGGGACAGAGAATTTTGAAGTAATAATATGTATGAGATAGAAGAAAGCTTTGGGATTGCCACATCTGACCAGTTCAAAGACTTGAAAAGAAAAATTTAAAATAGTCAATTATATCAAATCTTTTTAAGTCATCTTCTTAACAAGAAGGTGACGGACTACGAGCTTCATATATCATTATAATTTTAATAACAAAAGTATTAAAATTGGACATAGTCGGCGAGAAATTAATCTTGCTTGTAGTCAGAGAGATAATAAAAACTGCTCTTCACCATAAGCAACCATCTGATATCAACAGAAAAAATCCTGAGTAATAATTCAGTTCAAAGAGAAATAGATGGCTAAGCATTGAAATATCATTATGCTGTTACTTAAAGACCTGCAAATTTTCCATTCAACTCCATGGATCAGCGTTACCAAATAACAAATACTCATAAAAGAAAATAAAAATCAAGAGTAATTATTTGCTAAAAATTTGGAAACTGATACAAAGAGAGAATCGACATTTAATGTCACGAAGTTAGTCCAAGAGAAATAAATTCTTTATCATAATAGTTTGTCATTTGCTACTGATGTTGATCGAACAACGACGGAACATCAGGAGGGTTTCATTAACACATTTTAAACAAGCAGTACTAAATGTACTCTCTGTACATTCCATTGCACATCATCAGAAATTGGTTTAAAAAAATTGGAATGCATACCTGTAAACTTCGCTTCATTACATTATTAGAGCAGTCAAAAGGAATACAAGCAATTTATCGAATGACAGGATATTTTGCCAGCTTTATAGTGAAAATCATTTCACAACAAAATGAAACAATTGTTTTACTTTGTAGTGCAGTTGTCACTATCACTTTGTGACAGACTTGCAATTGAATTTAATTGGTTGCTGCTCCACACAGAACTCCGTTGTCTCTGAAAAGGTATTTGTCTGAATGGTTTTTCGACATATTTGATTTAATATAACACTTATAGTCCGAGTGCTACGCGACAAAAATAAGGTGAAAACTGCAAATCGTGATAAGAATATACCACTTGGTGAGTATGTACTTTATGATAATACAATGGATATTTGAGGGGGAGGCATCTCGTAAAGTCGTCGGAATTCAAGATGGCGTCCGTTATTCAAAATGGCGTGTTTTTCTGAATTCTGCTAATATGCGTAAAATAAATGTGCATTTCACGTCGATTTCGATATTTTTAAAGTCAAATTTTCGTTTTTAACTCTTTCCAACATTATATAAAAGAGTGTAAGAATTTGATTTATCTGTCCGTTTGTCCGCCTGTCCTTCCATGCTCTAGCTCGCTTAAATGTAATCAGATTGCCAGACAAATTTTATATGTTGTATGAAGTTTGTAATAACATGTTCGGAGTAAAATATAAAGTACATAGCTTTTATAGTCTATTTACAGGGTGCTAAAAAATGACATTACAATACTGAGTATGCGGCGAAATCGTTTGCAATGTGTTTTAATGATGTTATACTCTTTAAAACTCATTCAAATTGATCTTCATCAATGTTAATACTGTAATGAACTACCAAATACTTACTAAATAATAAGGTGTGCAAATTTATCGTTTATTAAAAGTGACACACTAAAACAAGAAAACATGCGTTTGTAATTTGTATATAAATTTTATAAAGATCACGATCTAATTCAAGTATTATTAGTGGAGGTGCTAGGAGGGACAAAATTTCATTTTGTGATAAGTATATCCCGAATAGTGAATATCTATCGTATATTAATAAAATACATATAAGAATTTGCGGCATCGTATAAATTTATAGAAATTCAAAATGACGACTATTATCTAAAATCTTTTGCAGTTTTATTCCTCGGCATCTTACAAGCCTATTTCTCATGTTTAATTTCCACCTTTTATAACTCAAAAATTCTCTTTATAATACTAGAAATGTACCTAAAATGAAAATAGGACAATTATTAAAATATTTTTGTCATTTACAGTAAAAAAATTAAAGGAATATATAAATAATAAAAATACTATTTTATCAACACATTACTTATACAATATATTAAAAAATTAATGTTACATATAAAGCTGTAGAATATAGAAACTTCACTTGGTATAATCATATTTTTCACATTCGTTTTTGGAATTGCACAATAATGTGCAAGAAAGTCCAACTTTTCTACAGACACATTCATTTTTACATATTTTACATTTACATTTTATTAATTCTTCATAAGAGTCTGAAATCTCTGGCAACTCCAACCATTATTTTTTCAATGATAAATTATCCAACCACCATTCCCATTTGTTTGGAGAGGGTGGACGTATTTCACGCTGATCTGCTTGTCCCCAAATGTGTCCAAGTTGGAAAGCACTGCATAAAATATGTTGTTGAAGTGCACCCTTGGTTGGCGGATGATGTTCAAAAGAACGGTTTTTTGCCATAAACTATTCTTATCTTGCATTATCGACACTTATGGTATTGCTTGTTGAACAGTACAACAATACTACGAAATTTTCTAAAAGATTTGAAAGATTTTTAGGAATGGAAGTTTGTGGTTTTGATAGGTATGAAAATGCAGCAGTAGTTTCTTTAAATGGAATCCATGTTTTCCTATTTGACTTTTTGGTCTTTCCTGTGAAACCGCATTCCATGAAAGCATGCAATTCTAGTAAAGCCTTTTCTCGTCCAATTGCTGCAGCTATGGTATGAGCAGGAATAAATTTGTATTTTATCCCTGTTACGAATGCAACTCAAATATTTTCTAGATATTTATCTGAAATGATAAAAAATGTGCAATCGTTAAAACTAATACATCAGTGTATATAGAGCGTATAACAGTATTTTTCAGTCCTTTTTCAACCATGTCTTTGAAATGCAGTATTATTCTTGAATCAGCTTCTTCGTGACCAGGGCAAGTCATTCCAATGAAGGAATTTACAGCAGTAAATTTAACTTCTTCCCAATTTAACTTCTTCTCCTGAAGTGGTTATATTAAAGCTTGTGCATTTTTATGGTATTTATTGCTGGCGTCCCAAGTTGATTAAAAAGCTCTTCTTTGTTATTTGCAAACTTTTAAGAAATCTAACATGTGGTTGCACTTGTCATCTGGTCCCTGCACCCCTCTTCTGTCTTGTTTGTCTTTTAAAACTTGGTGCAATATATCTATCCCAAATCTATTCTTTGACATATAAAACTCTCAATGTCGTTACGTAAGTGAGGATAAAATGTGTTAATGTAGTACTCATTAAATGTGTTTGAAGTTTGTTGAGGCTTTAAAATGTTAGTAAGAACTGGCTCAACATATATTAAAAAATCACTTGTTCCTGGAAAAACTTTGCCATTTTTCCCAACAGTTTCCTCTAAAATATGTGGTAAATCACTCTTATTGCTAGTTCTAAATTCCTTGTTACTAGAAAATGCAGATAGAAATGGTTGATTTTCATATTTGAAAAAAAGTTGCAAGTCTAACTGACGATTCTGTATAACTATTAACAGTAATGAAAACAACTGGACGTCTGTTTTTAAAACCTCCAAGACTGTATTTTTATTGTTTATGTTTTTCGCCGGAGTACTGGAAAACACTGGAATTTTGTTTTTTTTAAAGGTTGAAATATTGATGAAAATTGTTTTACAAAGCGTCCCTTAATGAATTTGTGTAATTGGTCAATACCAGTAGACTCAGTTGAATAAATTGATTCTTTAATATCCTTATAAACAATAAGTCTGATTTCGATTACAAGCAAGTTTTCACCATCTTCTAAAAATGGGTTACCTAATTCCTTTAGTACGCTATAGAGTGCTTGAACCTTAGCACTCTATAGAAAAATTTTATTTGAAATAAGTGATATTGTTCATGATGTTATCGATTTCTGTCTTGGGGTTTGCTTGAATGTTAGACTCAAACTCTTGTATGAAATTACAGATTTCTGGTCCAGATACCATCCAACGTATAAATGTCGATGGATCCTGCAATACTGCACTTCTTTCTCCTCTGAGAACAGCGTTTTTTTGTTCATGCGCTTGATATATGCCCATAGCTGAGAAGAGTTTGTTTAATTTTCTTATCACAAAATGTCCCGATAAAAATGCACGATGTACGTCTGGTAAATTCATATCTGCATCAAACAGATCTTTTAGATGGATTGGTAATTAACGTACATAATTAGGGTGATCCGAAAGAAATGAGTCTGCGAGAAGAGTTAGGAATCGAAACAAAAAGAAAGGAAAATAAATTCAAATTGAAATTTTGGATCACTTTTGATTCATCTCATTTTGGTTGGTGATTAATCATCGTAATTACAATGTGCATTTATAAGCTGCATTTCAAACAAAAAAATAATCATATGACATTTTGCGATTCGTTCCTACTTGGCAAAGTTTAAAAAAAAAAAAAAAAATTATAAATTGAAAAGCACATACACAACATTATGGTTATAGACAGCACTGTAAACGTATTTTTTTAAAGCTTCTAAATGAACTATAAATTCTACGCTCACCATACTGTACAGCAAGTATCTCGTACTGCACTTCAGTGATATCTTTTAATTTCAATATGTTTCAAACAGTTTAACATCATTAAAACACTCCAAAAAGTATTTTCGCCAATAGACCAAAATGTAAGAGAATTATTTTGAGTGTGCCTGTGAACGAACTATAAATTCTATGCTCTATATTTTCGATGAAGAACATTTTGCAGTATACCACTTCTTTAAATTACATATAGAGATAGCACATACATAAATTACACGGAAATCCGAGTAAATTTAAGCAAAAAAGAGTAGGGCCAGAGTGACGGCTAGACAATTCATAATTACTTTGAGTGCCCTGTAAATGGACCATAAAAGCTATACGCTTTCTTTTTTACTCTGAACATATTATTATAAACTTCATATAACATATAAAATTTACATGGCAATCTATGTATATTTAAGCGAGCTAGAGCATGGAAGGACAGGCGGACAGACAGACAAACAGACAGATAAACCAAATTCATACACTTTTAAATAATGTTGGAAGGTGTCAAAAACGAAAATTTGATTTTAAAAACATCGAAATCGACGTGAAATGCACATTTATAATACGCATATTAAGAAAAATTCAGAAAATGGCGCCATTTTGAATAACAGCCGCCATCTTGAATTCCGACGACTTTACGAGATGCCTCCTCCTCTAATATTCATTGTATTATCATAAAGTATATACTCACCAAGCGGTATATTCTTATCACAATTTGCAGTTTTCTGATGTGTAGCACCCGGACTATTAACTAAAATCAGAAATCTAAAAACACGCTAAAATCTGATTGCATTAAAAATGACATCGATTATGTGACAGACCTCTTTAGAATCTTTAATTAAATAAATTTAAACATTCTAAATATTTATAATAAGCCATACAATGATTGCAAGATGATGAGTTGAATTTAATTAAAACAAAAAATCTAATAGCTGCTTCTGTGGTTAAACTTCTTTTGCTCAAAAGAAATCTAAGTAGAAGAGATTACTGCCAAATTTCCACATTATTCTACAAAAACAAGAATATTTGTTATATGCAGTCTACGAAAACAAGAATATTTACTAACTTATTGTCAATACTTGGACTCTCTAAGATACTCTCCGATTCCAAGATATTTATACATGATTTTACCGAGTTGCTTTTTAGATCCTTTCGCAAATGCAGCAACAGCACTATCATCATATTTGGAGAAAGAAATCGTGTAACTCACAGCAAATGAGAACTATAAGTAAAATTCAGAAATGGATACCAAATGTTCTAACTTCAAAAACCTACAGGTCTCTGATGCGGATTGTGAGGGAGAGTACATAAAATTTTAATTGCTTTCCTTTCATCAGATTTGGCTGAAAGTGGGTTCCGTGTATAGTAGCAAATTTACTGTCTAAGAAAAGAAACATGCATCTTTGAACATGACAATTTGTGACTGATGTTGAAGAAATTGAAATCTGACATGAAGAAATTGTTAAAATTCTAATAGCCTCGACTATTTCGTTATTTAAAAAAAAAATTCTTATTATTTTTGTGTTTATTTTACAATTTTTATAAAACAATTTTTTACTACCGTAATTACCGGCGTATAATCCGCGGAACAATCAGTTCTTTTTCGACCGAGAAGTTTTATTTAGTAATTGATGCCAAATATTTAATGCGATCTTAAAAGTTACATTTTATTTCAAAAAATTTCTGGGACGAAAAATGATTGTTTTATCCGCGGATTTTTCGCCAGAAATTACGGTGCGTTTGATGCTCATTTTAATTAATTCTACTTTCATTAATAGGTTGACAGACAGATAAAATATAGGTAATAGCAATTACATTTTAACATTTTCTATAATCAACTATTATGGAGGGGGGGGGGCGTTGGAATTTTTTTTCTCTTGTAAAGGGGGCGGTGGACCATAAAAGGTTGGGAACCTATGCTCTAAGGTAAGGACGGGACACTGTGACTCAGGAGGGATGGGGCATGTCCATCCGTGCCAAATGATATCTCTATTAAAATAATTATGCTTAATAACATACAAGTTTTTGGTATTTTATATTTATATTTTATGTTTAGGATACAAATGTTTCTAATTATGTTATGTAAAGAATGTTATATTTGTTTTCTGAAGTAAAGCCTTTTTTTGTTTTGTATCTTTAAAGCAAATATAAAATGAACTAAAATACATAATTAAAAAAATAAATAAAAATTGAAATAAACTAATATTTATAGCTCATACTATTTATAACTCATATATTTATAGCTCATATATTTATAGCTCATACATCTTCACTTCGTACTTATGAATCAGAAACTGCGAATTTTGCTTTCAGTATCCATATCAATGTACATTTTCAGAATATGATGTAATTTTTTTTAAATCTTTAATTTATAATATGTGTGTTTAAAAAGAAAAGATTAACTCATATTTATTTTAAGAATAAGTTTCAAAAATAAGAAATATAGAAAAATTAAATTTATTACATTATTACATTCACCGACTAGAAATGTGGTTCAAAACGCTAACTTTCAGAACATTTTCTGGAAAATCTTTTTTTCTGAAAAAGCTTTTACCAAATAATGGAAAAAAATTTTCGATTGTGCAATTTCTGCATTAAAATACTTGACGATTTTTGCCAATAAAATTAATTCAAAAATGTGTCATAAAGTTGGTAACTTAGGATATGAAATAGACTTAAAAGTAAAGCTGTATTTAGATTAATAAATAAGAAAATTTTTGTTGCAATTGCTTCAGAGTAGCATCATTTTCTTTTCTTTTTAATTACATCTGTTTTGGGATTAAAATCTGACAAATACAGGATATTTCTTATTCAAAAAATGTAAAGAAAACATTAATTTTTCGATTTTATCTTCTTAAATTCTGCATTAAATCTCATAAATGTATATCTAATCCATATAGGTGAAAACTGGGAAATTTTATTAGTAGCCAGTGGCCGGTAGACCTAGTTTCTTCAGTGGCCACTTTTTAAAAGTTAGTAGCCACTTTTTAAAAATAGGTCAAAATGGCTTTTTTTTATTTATTTAGTGGCTAGTGAGTTACAAAGTTACGCATATTTGGTTAAAAATAAAACTGTCATTCCACTGAATGGAAAAATATGAATTGGTGATTAATACTGCAGATAAAATTATAAGTGATAAACTATATTTAAATATATATTAATGCATTGTATAAAACAAACAAGGAAATTTTATTTTTAAATTTTAAATTTAAAAATAATTTCACATCTTTCTTAGATATTTTATTCTTACTTAAAATTGGTGGTAATTATTAAGTTTGGCGAGTGTACAGATAAATATAAATATTCTTTGCTTTGGCTGAGATTTCAAAACTCTGGATGTCTTATTAAGGGAAAATTAGAGAGTGCTAATGTGTCGGTGAGGAGGCGGAAGTCTGCTTGGTAGCAGTAAAGTCAGATGCTAAATTAGCAGTATTACTCGCCCAAGTGGCGAGTGCTAATTTTGTATGATATTTTTAAAGTAACTGGCTATAATGTTTCAATCTTTCTTGACACCTACATAAACTTTAATCATAAATTAAAAAAAAAAAAAAAAATTGTACCAGCCAACTATTAATGGTACAATTAATGAGCATATGGCAAAAGTGAAAGATTTAAGATACAGCAATGTCCTTAAAATCTCCTTGCATCCAGAGGTAAAAATGGTATAATTTGTTTAAAATGCATGTGGAATTAAAATTGATGACTATATTTTGTAGAAAAAACTATTTCTTGAAAACATAATCCAAATAAAGAGTTCATGGTAAAAAGCCAAAATATAGAAAATACAACAAAGTTGCTAAATATGCTTGCATCCGATAGAAAGAAAGAATTAACCAATTAGATGCAAACAAAGAAGAGATGCATATATTCATGAAAAAAGCTGTATTTCACAAAGTAAATTAATAAGATTTTTTAATCGCCGAGTGGCGACTAGGGTGGCGATTGATGGCCGATTTTTAATTTAAAGAATTAACCAATTCACTACTTAGATGCAAACAAAGTAAAGATGAATATATCCATGAAAAAATTTGTATTTCATAAAGCAAATTAATAAGATTTTTCAATCGCCGAATGGCGACTACGGTGGCGATCGATGGCCGATTTTTAATTTACAGAATTAACCAATTTTCTAATTAGATGCAAACAAAGTAGAGATGAATATATCCATGAAAAAATTTGCATTTCATTAAGCAAATTAATAAGATTTTTTAATCGCCGAGTGGCGATTAGGGTGGCGATCGATGGTTGATTTTTAATTTAAAGAATTAACCAATTCACCACTTAGATGCAAACAAAGTAGAGATGGGAAATCCATGAAAAAATTTGCATTTCATAAAGCAAATTAATAAAATATTTCAATCGCCGAGTGGCGACTATGGTGACGATCGATGGCCGATTTTTAATTTACAGAATTAACCAATTCTCTAATTTGATGCAAACAAAGTAGACATGCATATATCCATGAAAAAAGTTGTATTTCACAAAGCAAATTAATAAGATTTTTTAATCGCCGAGTGGCGACTAGGGTGGCGATCGATGGCCGATTTTTAATCGCCACTTTTACAACTTTAATCGCCACGTGGCGAGTGGCGACCGTTAATTTACACCTATACTAATCCAATGATCACTAACCTAAAAAAAGTAATGGTATCAATACAAAAACCCTTAATGGGTTAAAAGTTTTGATGCAGCTGTTTATTTTATGGTTCTAAGAATTTTGAATATGAATTTAAAAAATAAAGATATCAAATTTTGAGTGACGCTAAGCTATTAATTGAAAAATGCATTTTGGTAGTATTTCATTAATCATTTTATTTTTTTTTTCTATTTATAATAGCATGTGCAAAAGTTATTTTCAACATGAAAAGATATATGGGTCATTTTCAAAAAACTTGTACATTTGGGAAATTTTTCAAAAATAAATTTTTTTTTTAAATACAACTTATAAAAATATTAGATGATACTAAAGCATTTCTTGTATATAAAACTGAAAACAGCAGTTCACTTTTTGATTTGGAACGTCAAATAAAAAATAAAGTATGAATTTGCAACAGTAAAATGTTCCCCTCTGTTACCAACAGTCAAAAATTTTTATTTAAAAAAATAAAACACCTAAAACAGTAAATATCACATTTTCTTTAATTACATGATTGCTACTTTCAGAAAATCCTAACTGTTGTTTTGTTATGATTGTTTTTATTTTTGTAAAATACAAAGGATTTCATCTCTGTAACCTTTTTGGAAAAATCATAAGTTTCAATTAAATGTGCATTCACATTCTTTCAGTTGAATTATAAAAGAATATTACATAAATAAAATATTAGTTAAAGCTACACAATTAATTATTCAAAATGATGATTGATAAATTTTTTAGTGAAATAAACCAGCTTAAATTGATGGTAAGAGTGGGAAAAAAAGTAACCGAAGGGAACGCTGATTGATAGTGGAGTGATATTTAATGTGGCATGCTTTTTTATAAGTTTATGTCATGTATTGTATACGATCTTAATGTTTCAAACATATCCAGCAAGAATTTTAGATTTTTTTTCAAAAAATACTATTGGAAAATAGTGGTATTTGGCGGGGCATTCTGTTTTGTAAATTTATATCATGTGCTATGACAAACGCACTGCTTAGTTAAAAAAAATCTCATCATATATTAGTCGATGTAGTGGTGCTTTAAAACAAGAATTTAAGATTTTTGCAAAAAATACTATTCAAAAATAGTGGGCTTAGACCAGGCAATTTTTTTATTTAACTTTTTATTATGTATTATAAGCTATCATGAAGTTTCAATGTTTTAAACAGATCAAGGCAGAATTTAAGATATTTGCAAAAAACTACTATTCAAAAATACTGGTATTTCACGTAGCATTGTTTTTATAAATTTTTATCATATGTTATAATCTGTGTTTCAATTTCAAACAGCTCACCTTAGATTTTCAAATTTAACAAATTTGCGTGCCAATTGGATGACGCTGTAACCCAAGAAATAACGATTTTTACAGAAATTACTATTTGAAAATAGTGGTATTTGATGCAGTGTATCTTTTTTATAAATTATTTTCTACTTAAATAATGATATTTTCTTCTTTAATACATTTCTATCATGTGTTATAAGCTATCCTAAAATTTGAAACAGACCAAGCAAGCATTAAAGGCTTTAACAAAAATTAATATTCGAAAATAGTGGTATTTCACGTTGCATCATTTTTCATAAATAAGTAGTATTGATTCATAAATATAAATGACTACAATTAAAGAAGCATTTTGTTTGAGAAAATTAAAGCCTAATGTTTATGGCAACTAGCTCACCACAAAAACTACTATTTTATGTTTAAAAAGAAAAATGTATATTTTTAATTCTGTTCTAAAAATATGAAAAGAGAATGTGCAGCCTTCAAGAACAATGTTTAAATAAACTTGTTTTTTTAGTAGTTTCTTACTCTGTTACATTATATTCCACTCTGTTATCATAAACATAGTAACAGAGGGGTATGGTAACAGAGGGGAATGGTAACAGAAGGAAAAAAAACTACAAATAATTTTAGCAGCACAAAGTGAATTAAAAACAAGAAAAACTAAGCCTATTTATTGAAGAAGCACCATTTGATCTTATGGTTAAAATTTTATAAAAGTATAAGAAAAATAAATTTCATATAAATAAGCTGGTAACAGAGGGGAAACTGAATAAAACATCCTTATCTTGTAAATGCTTTACTTCAACACCACGGTGAAAATAACTTAATAATTTAAAAAATGGTAGCCTCATCTAAAAATAGACTGTTCGAAGAACTGCAGAACCTTGTGTTGAACACTTTGTAGTAATAATTTATTACAATAAATATGGTAACAGAGTGGAAGTAACAGAGGTGAAAAAATCTGGGTACACCAATAAATTGTTCCATTTTTATAAAAAAAAAACAAGTTAAAAAAAATATATTTTATGGTCTATACTACAGATAAGACATACAACAATTGTCACAACTGAAAAAATTAACACTTTTGACAATTGATTTATTATTTTATAGCAGTTGAAAAAGTAAAAAGGGAAGAGGGGACATAGCATTTTAGCTAATAGCTGACACATTGAAACCATAACTAAACTAATATTATTTTTAATTTCTGATAATATTTAGCCCACATTTACTTTAAATAGTCAGACAAGTAATGTAAATGCTTAAATTTTATTTTTTAAACTTTATTTTAGTTATTAAAAATTCTTAAAGGTGGGGGATATAGAATGTACAAGTTTTTTGAAAATGACCCATATACAACTTTTTTCACCTATGCTTTTTCACACACATCTCCCATAAATTCAAAATACGTGTTTTAAAAGATATGATATAAAATTTAACTGACGCCTTTATGTGCCTTTAGAAAGTTTGTTTTAAAATTCAATTTTTTTTTTCATTTTGATTTGGTAAAATATATTTACACATCTAAAAAACTGTTTTAAATTTACATTTCGTTGTTAAATATATAATTTTCATTGAATCTATACTGTGCATTGGAATGCATTTATCTCAATAAACTGATTTATCATTTGTGTCACGTTATTCAAAATTGTAAGCAATATTTATGTAAATGGTTTCTTTGCGTTAAATTATCCAAACTAAGTGAAATGCTTGTAAATGGATAATCTGACGCAAAGAAACTCCCATCATACCTGAATTTAAGTATTCTCGGCACACTCTTGACACTGTGGATCTCGGAATGTTGAATTCCATAACGATTTCCGAAATGGAATGTCCCATGAGTCTAGCTCAATTAACATACCGTGTTCGAAATCCGTTAATCCTCGACGCGTGGCCATAGTCACATAATCAACCTTCTCACAAAAAGCATTTGAACACGAATGAAAGTCCGGCCCAAGCACTGATCATTTATATAATTTTTAAGCAACCCTGCTGCCATCTATATATTTGCATTTTGCTATCCCATGACTTTTGTCACCTCAGTGTATATATATGTATATGTAACACTGGCATCTGGATAACCAAAAAATACTGAAAAATATTAATAAACACATGACCAAAAATATGTTTTTAGGCCCTTATTACTGCATGGGCAAATCGGGACTTTGTCCATGGGCCTCAGACCTTAAGGGCCCCCCAAATCCATACATTAAAACATAAAATATTTACTTTCTTTTTCAATTCCAACTCTTCCATATGTTCAAGTTGTTAATTCATCTTAAAGTAATATAACTAATTGTCAAAGTCTATATAAAAAAAAAAAGAATTCTGTTCTAAAAGGAAAAAAAGGGGGAGGGGAAGGGTGCAATTTTTTTTTAAATTAAGGTATTTAATTTAGAATTGAAGGAGCTAACAGTTTTCTTCTATTTATATCCAAGATGTGAAAATATGTTAATGCATTCACATAAATATAAGAGCGACTATTTAAATAACGCTGCATTGATTCGAAAGGGGCCCCTAATTTATCTTTGGCCAGGGCCACAATTAGTCATAATCAAGGCCTGTTTTTTCCCCCGTGAATAAGAAAACATTTTAAAAAGAAGTTTTATAACGACTGCATTTTTATAAGTGGATAATAGCATTTCTTTTTTTCAGACGAAGAGAATGGGTGCATCCAATGCAACTCTGTCTAATCCACAGCTGCTTTCGGAGGAAGCAGTTGCCATTTCGCCAGACTCTGCTGTCGTGGCACCGAGGTCTGCTCGTCAACCTCAACAGGTACCGTGTATATACAAACAATATCAATCTTTATGTTCAGTACAGAACCATTTATCTGGAATAGTTGGGGTCTGATGTATTCCAGTTAATTGGTTGGATACTAAAGCAGCATCCATTGGACAAATTTTAGTCGTTGTGGTATTACTTGTGATTTTAAATTATTAGATTACTTGAATTAAGAATCAGATGCAAGTACGATCAAATGTTAAGAGCAGTGGCGTAGCAAGCGGGGGGTACTATAGGGTGGCACACTTGAGGGGGTGACACACTTAGAGGGTGTCTCCCTCTAAGGGGTGACACACAATCTCTTTATGCATGTATATATGCATATATATATATAATCTTATAAGATTTTGGAAAAAAATAAATAAAATTCTAGCGCATGATGCAACAGAGTTTATTTTCTTTTCTTTGAGAATGTGAATTTTTTCTAAATAAGATATGCACCAGAGAGCAAAAACCAATCTATTCAATGAATAAGTAGCAAAAGCAAACTTTGAAAGAAATACTTATCTTCTACATATAGACACCGCATTGACTTATGTGGATTATGGGTTGATTAGTGGCAACTGTGATTTTTTTATGCAGGTGGACAAAAGTTAAATAAGGAATGGTATGGTCATTTGTTGTAACAACATAGAATTGAGATTGAAAAACTCAATTCTTTGTATGACTTTTGAAGCAGAACCTACAAAATTACTTTAAAATTTCTTAAGTGAAAATGTTATAAACTGTATGCAGGGATATTTTTAGTCAAATTTTAAATCTTTTAAAAGACCCTTCACTAAAATATTTATCTTAAAAAGCACCCTTCATAAAATTATTTATCCCCAAACAAGACCCTTTACAACATAATTTATAATTTGTCTTTTAAATAGACCTTTTACAGGTTTTTTTTTTCCACCTTCAAATTGAACTTTTCACAAAATTAATCATTTAAAAATGAAATATGGCATGCAAGTAAACAGTTGAACTCACCAAAGAACATATTATTTAACTTTATATATATATGAGGGGTAGAATCTGAATGCATGGATAAATTTAACATTCACTAAATTATGACTATAATTTTCACAAATATAAGAAAAACTTCACAATTTCACAAAAACAGGACCCTGGTATGGTAAGTTTCTTGAATCCTTAATTTACCTTATTGTAAATTGTTTTATTGAAATATACAGGGTGAGTCATAAATATCGAAACAAATGGCTATCTTTTTAAATATTGACCCTAGACCCATACTTCCAGTCGCAAAAATTCATAAAAAATGTGAAATTTTTTATAAGTTGCAACTCCATGTAGGGTCTATTTCAAAAAGTATGAAAATTAACTTTTTATACAGTCCCCGTGGGATAAAAATTCAAATTAGGAAAACTTTCCTTATACAGTCCTGAATAAAATGCAAAAAGTTGCATCTTCATATCTTCAAAACTCGCAAAGTTATAGCCGTTTGAATAATTCATCAAGTTTTAAGGGATTAGACACAAATTAAAATGCGTGCAATTCAAAAGACAATGTTGCTTTAACAGTTCTAGAAAATGTGTAAAAAAATCTATCTTTTAAATTAGAATTTTGATATTTTTTTTTCTTTTTTGTGATTGTTAGCCATATAATTTGCTAAGAAAATCATATTCTAAAATTTATCATAAAATTTATAAAAATTTCATATGGTTAGTACGGGTTTAAATGGGTTAATTAAAAACCGTTATAGCTCCAAACATTATTTATCGGAATTTAATTTCTTTCATTAAATATGAAAATCTGATTTTAGCTATGTTTTGGGGTTTTTGTTTTTCAATATTAAATTTAGAACTATGAAAAATATTTTTTTTTTAAATAATGTAACTTTTTAAAAAATCATATTTTCAAAAGTAAATAATTTTTCAATTTTGCCCGAAACAAAACTATTGTAAAATAATTAAAAATGAGATGTTTCAAGTTTGTACATTTTTATTGTAACAATTTATAACTTTTGATAATTTGAAAACAAGGAATAGTCGGGAAAAAATTCATTATGCAGAAAAACGAAATGTACTGTTTTACTGCCCGTCAGGTATTTAAGAGAATGCTTTTCTAAGATGCAAATTAAGTCTTTTTTTTTTTTTTTTTTTCTAATTTAGCTCTCACAACTTCAAGCTTTTTATCATCCTGGAGAGGCTGTTAAAAAATCTGTATTCTGGGCCCAGGACGGGTCCGTACCGAGACGTTACTTTTTTCTGAAAACTCGTCTATCCGGGTCTAATATATTTTTGATACCGGAGGGGCTTGTTTCCTTCTTCCTAGGTCTGCACTGGACGAAATTTTCAATCCCAGTCTCGTACAACCCGTGTTAAAATCACTGTCTATGACTGATCTAACATGTACATAAAATAAGTAAAATTTGGTTCAATCAAAATTTTTACAAAAACCACATAGATTTTAAAATCGCTTCTATTTACAAAAAAAAAAAAAAAAAAAAAAAAAAAAAAAAAACCTTTAAAATTTATTAATTTTTCTTTTAAGAATAGTATATTTAAATGCTAAAAAATTAAACACAATAAAACCAGAGAAAAAGAATCTGCCAATGACGGAATTCTGTCTTATACAGAAAATGTGTTGATCCATGCAAAATAAATACAAAAATATCTGAGAAAAAAAATAAACTCCATTTAACCGTATAAAAAACATTTCATATTTATTTACTTAGAACAGGTGTCACAAATAAAAAATTAAAAAGTTGACATGTTTCGGTTAAAAAAAAAAAAAAAAAAACGAAAGCTAACAACAGTTTTAACATCCATTTAACCGTCCTAGGAAGGGCATTTGTCTATTACTATTACTTTTCCTATGTGATTCCGTCTTAAAAGATTTTACTGTATAACATTTTTCAAAGTCTCTAATGCATGGAATACGGATTAGCGATATTAAAATATAAGTAAAGCATTTACATTGATTATTTTTGCGTCAATTCCAAAGTATTTTAATTCATAAGTATTTCCTTTTCTTTTAACTTGAAATCCAAATTCTTGGTTAAAAAAATGCAACCTCTTCCATTACATTCTTGGGTATTCCTGGGTATATTTCAGTGTATGTGTAGTCATAATAACATGCATATTTAAGAATCTTTTAATATAACTTAAACTTTCTTCAGACATCAGTATCATTTAACTCATTCAATAGACTAAAAACCACGTACAACAAATTCAAAACTTTCATTTACAACTAACAGATTACAATTCATAATTCATTAGTTATTCAGAGGAGAATTTCAGAACTACTTGCGCCATCTATTGACATTCAATTCAAGCATTAAACATACATATAATACATATATAATAATTTTTATAAAAGTAACACAGTTTTGCTACACTTGCTTCAAATGGACTAGCGTTTAATTTTACGAAAAATTTCTGGTATCAATGTCGAAACATTTATTGATATATTTACACAACTAGAAAGAGGGCATCTAATTAGTACTTATCATAGTTTTTATTTGCAAAAAATTATTCTTTTCTTATTTATGCATTATAATAGACTCCCTCAAATATGCAACCATAAATTCTGCGCATAATTTACAGATGTAAACAATAAAACATGCAATTTAAATGTCAGAACAAAATTTGACTTTTTTATTTTTATAACGAAGACTTTATATATATATTAATAAGTAATTTTCGTTAATATGTCTAAATTCATGTTTTTTCATGAAGGAAGAATAAATTTATTTCTGAAAAATTCAAGATATCGCTGATGTCATTAGTCATCACAATCTTACCAGATATATTTATGCATAAATCTGGTTATTCATAAATTTTGGTTATTAAATCTGTTTAAATCGGAAATAAACCCAGACAACACAAATACATCCTAAAAACATCCAGAAGATATCACGCTTCGGACATGCGTGATATCCTGCGGACCGATGAATTGGTCCTATCGACAGTTACAGAACATCCTCAGGGTTTCGAAATGTCACACCTGTCAACATCCTATGGATGTCACTTGATGACACCTTTAGGATGGTTATAGGATGCTTATATGATAACCTCTGGACGGTCCTAAAATCATCCTAATAATGCCATATTCCAGATTAGCTGATATCCTATGGATGGGTGAATTCGTCTTGTGGACAGTTGTAGGACATCCCCTTAAGTTCGAAGTGTGAAACCTGCCAATGTCCTGTGGACAACACTTTACTACACTTTTTGTACAGTAATAGGACAGTTGCAGATACCCCCTGGATTACCCAAATCCAACCTGCAGTATATAATTTTCTTTTTTGACATATCAGGGGTTGATCCAGATTTTTATTCTTGGGGTCCATTTTGTGAAAAGTAATATTATTTCTGTGGTATAAAAATAGTAATAGTAATGAAATTAGAAACCCAGTTACGCAAATTCGAATACAAGCATTTATTAACAAAAACATCTTTAAATCCTTTTGCTAAAGTTTTTTTTTTTCATAAACTGGTTATATTTACAAATTACACATTTTTAAACAGTTTTTATGAAAAAGAATTTTATAAAATAGCCTATTTTATTAAAAGAAATTTCGTGAAGTGGCTCATTTTATTAAATTAATTTTTTTGAAGGGACAATAGACCTCAAATTTTGCCTGGATCGACCTCTGCATGTGTATAAAAAAGTATGATCTTCAGCATTATTTTATCCAAATATAGCTCTTTTATTTTAACGTATGTATAAAAAAAAATAATCCAAGAGCTTCTTCAGCTCTTCATGGTAAAATAAACTTTTCTATCTATTTATAATGAGCTTTGTAGTGATGCATCTATTTCTCAAGGGGACTCTCCATTCGAAGACATCCATGAGTGTCTTCTAGCAAACACATTTCCTAATTGGACAGGTTTTTGAATTTTTCTATTAACACGTTGAATGCCATGTCAGTCACCGAGTTTAAAAATATATTGTTTTAAGCAATCCCTGAAGATTTATTTAAATTTTACTGAACTTAATTAAACTTAAAATTATAGGATTTTACTTTCTTAATTATTTAAACACTATTTTTATTTTATATCATATATTACATTGTCAGTCACCAGTAGCCGAAGCAAAGTTCAGTGTTGTCACCATGGATCGCAATGTGTTAAATTTAAATATTTTTAAACAATTTAGGATAGCAAAAGCTATTATGCAATAACTTTTTTTTTTTTTTTTTTTTTTTTTTTTTTTATGAATGTATTTTTACTTTCAGAATTGGTAAAACAAAAGTACCTGTATTTAAAAAACCAACTAAAATTGGAAAAGTACAAAATACTCTTATAAAAAATAGACCTTAGCTGTGGAATGAAAAATAAAAGATTAAAAATTTTGAAATTAAAACAAGAACCTACCTAAATGTTTAGCATTAGCGAGCAGGTGTTTTTAAGTGAAGATTTCATTTCCTCAATATTAAATAATAATCAAACAGACAAATTGTCAGATCATTTACAGAGAGACAAGTTTTCCATTACATTATGATGAACGCTTTATTATATACATTAGTAGATTAAATAATATTTTTTGAAGTATTCACAGAATGCACTTTTAGTTCTTCTAGCCAAGATTTTAATTCTGAATGAGCATTCTTGTTTTTCCATTATCTGCATGAGAAATTTTATTTAATGACGCTTCTTACAAGGTATCAAGTTGATTTTATGATTTTCAATTTATAATTTTCTTTTCAGTTTTAAACAAAATCTTTAAAACAAAAACAAACCTTTCTTGTAAGATGTCCAGGATACTACAAAAATGGTAAAATAATAATAATAATAATAATAATAATAATAAATAAATAAAAATCCTTTTTTAAGAGAATTTATTTCAAAAAATATTTTTCCTGAAAAGATAAAATTTTATGACACATTTTAAAAAATAAAAGCATGAAACTCGCTGACATAATGTTTGAAGAGATGTATAAGCAGTTGTGTGTTTTTATTTTGCACTTTTCTAAACAGTTATTTTATTAGTACAAACATTATTTTTATTCTTATTCTCTTGCTTCCAGAAATTTCTTTTAAAATGTCCATTTCGATAATGTTTTTTGCAATATATTCTGCCTGTATCACAAAATGTTAAGCATGGCACATTATAGTTCATGAATAAGATAATCTTGCCAATATGTTTCATCTGCAAGGGGAAATGCTAATATTTCTACAAGCAGACAAATTTGCATGATTTTAGAGTACTTTACAAACATCCATCTCTAGATCTAGATTATCTTACTAAAAATAAATCACACTAGGCCACTAGACTAATTTTGATAAAAAATGACATTTGGCAAATTAAAATTACTTTGCAATTAAAACAAATCAAAGATAAAAAAGAAAATTATTTTTCGTCTTTTGTATGTAGATCAGAATAAATCAAGGTTACTATTTAAATAAAAGTAATGATTTTTTTTAGAACAGCAATTACCGAAAAATTAATTTAGTTTTTGAACAAAAAATATAGGCGATTAAAGAAATTTTTTTTTTTTTAATTTGATAAAAAAGTAATATAAATTTTAACATATTCCATAATTAAATTTGTTCAATTAAACATTTCTTTTTGAATGACCATGAAAAATTTCCAATAGAGAATAAGCTTTCTAAGCTGAGTTGTAATTTTTTTTTTTTTTTTTGGTTCTGGGGGTGGGGGGGGGGGGGAAGGAATGGTCTGAAAGGAAAAAATGAAAAGGAGAATTCTAGATCCGTACACCAATTTTTATTTTATCCATCTCTTATTAATCTATACAGTTATATCTTTTCTCTTAACATAATATTTTCTCTCTTTAGCATGTCTTAATTATGTCTTCAACAGCAGACTTGGTAACAGATTGCTCCTGACAAACTGCATCTGAAACAGAAACAAATGAACATCAGAAAATTTACCTATTTATGAAAAAAGTTTGATTATTTTCACTTTTTAATATTTTAAAAAGTGCTTATTACTTGTCTCAAGTAATGCATGATAATTTATTAGAAAAAAGCGTAAACAAAATGAATAACTTTTTAATATTTGGTTTGTTTTAAATATTAATGTATGTCAAATAATGAAGTAAAAAATGTTTAGTATACTGACTTTGAAGTTTACTAAATATACAATTAATCGGTGACATATCAAAAATATTTAAAACAGAATATTAATTTGGAAATTTTTCGTATACAGAGCATAACTTCTTAGCTAGTATTTGCCTTTAAAAGAAAATAAGATATATAAAAAAAAAAATTATTTATTCTGATTTATTATGTTAGTTTAGCTAATGATTTCAGCGTTAGAATTCCTAAAAAAAAGTCACTGGTCCTAAGGACCAGTAAGCATGAGAATTTACTGGTCCGCAGACATCATCACTGGTCCGCTATATAAAATTCTATTAAATAATTTTAACACTTAGAGTGGTCTCCTCCCGTCCCCCCCCCCCCCTCCTTTGAAAATAAACCAATCTTATTTTGCAATAATCAAAATTTTTCAGCATAATACAATGCAAAATTATAATTTGCTAAAAATTAAAAAGCAAAATTTTCTGTACTTTTTAAAGAATAAATGTGCAGGATACAAATTTAATTATAAAATAATGCTTATTTAAGTGTAGAAGATAACAAGTATCACTATTGTTTGCATTTCTTTTAAAATAAGGCAAGACAGGTTTATTAAAAAAGACATTTTTGCTGAAAAAAGGGATATTTTTGTTGAGTAAATGGGTACTTTGCTTAATGAAATGGTGCTTTCAGGAGTCGCATTCACTCAGAAACATTTGTAGCAATAAAAATCCGATCGGGAAACAGGAAAATCAGTTTTTGGAGCAGCAACAACAAATTTTAAGCAGGAAAATTAGTTTTTAAAACAGAAAAATTCTCTCCTGGCATTAACTTATTTTTTTTTCGCTCTTTTTTGTCGAAATTTCCGTCTTTTCGCGTTATTTTGACGAAATCTTTTGTTTTTTCGGGATTTATTGACGAAATATACCGTTTTTCGCGATATTTTGTTTCAAAATTTTCCGTTTTATCTCGATTTTTGGACAAAATTTGCCGTTTTATCTCGATTTTTGGACAAAATTTGCCGTTTTTTCGCGATCTTTTGAAGAAATCTACCGTTTTTTTGGGTTTTAGGATGAAATTAGCCATTTTTTCGAGATTTTTTTGACGATATTTGCCGGAAATTAATCATTATTTAGCGCTTTTTGTAACAAAATTTGTCGCTTTTTGCGATTTTTTTACAAATTTTGCCGTTTTATCGCGATTTCCGGGCAAAAATTTGTCATATTTTCACGATTTTTTGGAGAAATCTGCCCTTTTTTTTTTTGCAATTTTTTGAGGGAATCTGCCCTTATTTCGCTATTTTTTGAAAAAAAAATCTGCCGTTTTGCGCGATTTTTTTGGGCGGAATTTGCCGTTTTTTCGCGGTTTTTTGAAGAAATCTGCTTTATGTTTTGGGTTTGGAATGAAATTAGCCATTTTTTCGAGAATTGTTTAACAAAATTTGCCGGAAATTAGTCGTTATTTCGCGATTTTTTAACGAAATTTGCTGTTTTTTCTCGATTTTTTAACAAAATTACGCGTCTTGTGGGACGCGTAAGAACATTTTTTTTTTTTTGCGTCCCATCGCCGATTTTTTTTAGTATTTTAATTACCGCGGCATCGCTAAAAAAAAATCTTATGTGCGATCGGTTGCGGTTTTCTCAGGGCTTGAAAAAAGGCACTGGTCCTGCGGACCACTAAATTTTTCAGATTAGTGGTCCGATTGAATTATCGGTAGTCTCGGACCAGCGGACCACCAAGGATTTCGAACGCTGGATTTCTTATAAAAAGTATAATTATATGTGTATGTATCATAGATTACGTGTCATGTGGGATCAGCAGACAATTTTTAAATTTCAAATTGAAAATTTTTGCTTTATTTTTTGTTAGAGTGAAAAAAAAAATATATATATATAAACCAAAAGTGTTATTTATCCAATGTTATTCATCTAAAGTTAAATACATTTGGGCATTTGGCACCAAATTTAATTATAATTTACAGGAAATAATAATTTTTCACTTAATCCTATAAAGTACATATATACATTAAAAACATGTAATGGTAACTAATAATTACAAATAAAAAAATAAACTTCTAGGCGGTATTAGAAATGTTATTTTACAAATGAGATAAAATATAAATTTTCATGGGAAAAAAAAAAAAAAAAAAAAAAAAAAAAGCTTAATTGTATGCACACAACAAGCAAAATATTGCATAGCTGCCAACATCTTTCGCTTTTTAAACCCGGAAAAAATTTACAGTAAATTTTACTATTTCAAATCACCGTAATCTATCAATTGAACAGGACAAAAATTTGTATTAAATTTTTTCGGGCAAAAAAATCAGAAGAGTTGACAGCTATGATATTGTATGTATATATATATATTCAAAACATTTCTGAAACCAAAAGTGTTATTTATGGGGTTAAAATCTCCCTTAAAAATCTTTTAAACTTTGAATTTTCATGTGAATTAAAACTTCTGAAAACAAACCTTTTCTTCCCCCTCCCCCCCCCTACTGTTTCTTTTTCCTTCTGGATATGCTACTAAAGCAAAAATGTTTATTAAAAAATCTGAATATGCTTCGCTCAAAATGTATGGTTTCAGTGAAAATTTGTTTTCATAAGTGATTGTATTATTTATTTTTTTAATGAATAAAATTATACATGATGGATAATCAAAATTAGAGGCTTAAAAAAAATTGCATTATGATTATTGAATAATACAGGGCAAAATTGGGAAATTTTATTAGTGGCCACTGGATGGTAGGACTAGTTTTTTAAGTGGCCACTTTTTTATTTAGAAATACTAAATAGTAAAAATTTTACAAGAGTTAATTTAAAACTAAATAGTTCAAATAAATATGTTAAAATATACTGGAACAAAAAAAAGCAGAATACTTTTTGAAATGCAAGAAAATTTTATTCTCTCTGTATGAAAAAGTGGCTGCTGATATTTCAGTTTTTCACTAACCGCTTTTTCTCATTTACTGGTCCTGTGGCCAGTGCTAATTTTGCCCTTTATTCAATATTATATATATATATTTATTTATCTCAAACATAAACTATCAGTTACTTGGTATTTCTTAATATGTAAAAATAAAAATTAATGACTATATATATGATATATAATTTGTTTTTTCTTTTTATAAGCATATTCAGATTCACATTTTAAATAATAATAATATTTAGATTCAATCAATAAATACACATACAAATGAAGAATAGCAGATTTTAAGTTTACAAAAACATTTCTGTCATGTTAACATCAGAATAAATTATCTTTATTATAATCTTTAGGAACACTAAAAAAGTGCTTATTAGCAGCGAATTTACTGTACTATTTGTGCAATATAGTACTATACAATATTTATAACACATTTTGCTACTCTTTTTTTGATGTAAAAAATTTAAACAGTACCTATGAGAAATATGTCAAACACTTATGCCAGCAATATAGCACGACAGTGTTAACATGGTAAATGACATCACAGTCGCTTTCGTCCGTGATGCAGCGTTTTGCCACAAGACAAAAACTGACATTTTAAAATTCATTTAGTGAATTATTAAAGCTTCAAATATACATAAAAATAGTATCGATTTTCTTGATTTTTTGTGATCTTCAATATAAAAGTGAAAAGGAAAATCATGAAATTCCTCCATTATCAAATAAAACAAGCTGATCTACAACTTGTTATATTTTCTGACCACTTATCGAGAATATTACTGTGTGAGAAAGTAAAGTATAACCACCACAGAAACTACAAAAGAAATTGCCTTTATATCTATGTTTTAATATTTTAAAAATGCAAAATTCAAGTAATTAAAATTACATATAAATTTTTAGCTGTATCCAAATTGAGGTTTTTTGAGAATGAGATTGAAAAATAAATGCACATCAGTTTTTAAATGGTTGTAGAGTTAAAAAAAAAAGTTATTTAAAAAAAATAATAAACAAAAATATTCTACCCAGTATTTTTAGTCAATTTTCTGACAAAAAAGTAAGCATATTTGGTTGTAAATTATAAACTTAAAATTCTTTAATTCATTGAAGAGGTTAGACTAACAGCACCATCAATAGCTTTTCAGATATGGGAATCATTTATGCGTTATAGAAGTTATTTATCATGGTTTCAATATTTTAAGCATAAAAATTTAAGAATTTTTCTAATAAAACATTTAAGTTATTTACCGTCAAGTCTCGACAGGTGCTATCTAATAATAGATATTTAATGCTACATGCAAATCGAGCACAAAATTTTATCTAATGTTGGTAACGCAATTATTTCGGGAGGGGGGGGGGATATATATATATATATATATATATATATACACACACACACTATCTATACTTGAATAAGTTAACATGAAGTCAAAATCTGCAGCATACCACTATTACTTAAAAAAAGTAAAAAATAAATAAAACTTGGGCATCAAATTTTACAAAAGAAAATAATTTTGTAGTTGTCAAATGCAACTAAATTAATTCATCACTTACTAGTAACAACTAACAAACATTAATAATTTGTAGCACTATAAAGAAGAGTTTCTTGAGAGGAAAAAAAAATCTCTAAGAATTATGACTAATCTTCAAACATTTAGATAGTTAGAAAAAATGGTGAAAATGCATATGATATATACTTGATTTTGTGGTCCTGAAAGTTTTTTTTGTAAGCACTGCAGACTGCACTTATCCATTAACCCTTTCACCGCCATAAGATTTTTCATTTTTCTTCCCGATAAACATTCTTGTAAATATTCGCAGTTTCTTTCACTGAAACCTGCTCCCAGATGACCAAGTATCTCGCGCATTTTCAAAGCATGGAAGGAGGGTGAAAATACAATGGCTGTCAGTAAGTAGAAGGATTAGTGTATTGCACTGAGAGTGTCAAAATTACTCTTGAGACTTGAGACTAAAAAACTAGGAAATATGTTTTCTATTGCAGCTGTGTTTGTATATTGATTTAGACTTACAGATTCAGAAAGTACTTTGAATTATACATGAGTGGTTTTTGCGTTCACAAAATAATTACGTAATTTTATTTGTGTATTAAAAATATAGCAAGTATTTTATCTTAAGTTTTCACATTTTTTATTTGCAGAAATGAAATTGCATATAACATTTTTGCTAATGATTTAATCTTTCATTAATTGTGTGTATAAAGAAATCTTTACAAAATCCATTGAAATAAATTATATAGTATTTGGAATCAATAGAAGTAAACAAATGGATCATTTTAAAATAACTCTTTCATTAAAATTTAAATATCTTTTCGCGAGAAGTTAGAAATTTCAATATTTGTTTAATTGTAAATGCTCATTTATTTTTTATTTGAAAAAAATATTTATTTACTCAAATTATAGCATTTTATATGTTTATAAATCGCATAAACTAAGTTTTTTTTTAGTTTTAAAATATATTTTTATGATTAAGGGTGAAATATGAAAAAAAAAAAAAAGATTTATGAATTTATATATATATATTTTTTTTTCGCTACAGATTGTTTTTTCAATTTCATAAATCTAATATATGATAAGTATTGTATATGTTATAGTATGAAATAATCATTTAGATTTCGATACAAAAGTCTTAAATATATCAAAGAATTGCTAATTTTATGTATTTTATTTTTTAATTTTAGCATTTTTATAAAAATTTGGCCCTCGATTTAAGAATTTATGAAAGATAATATTGGCTTAAGTCATTCGTAATCCAGCCAAAATCTTCGCTTTTGCAAAACATTTTGAACATTCAAAACATTTTTTACCTTATTTGCCATCAGAATATCAGTGATTAAATAAAGCAAAAAATGTTAGTCAGAAAAAGTGGTTCCACCAGATCTAAGAAGTAGATGGAATTTGTCACAAAGTATTTAAATTTAAAAGAAAATCCCTGTTGGTTTGGCCTATAGGCGGAGGTAGATTTGGAAGTTAAGTGCGCATTTCAACAACTAAAAATAATATATGATTAGACATAAATCCAGTTTAACAATTTTATTTGGTCGCTTTTGAAGAATTTTTAACTTGATTTTTCTATAAGAACTGTTTTTATCTGAATCATCTTAACAGAAATTCGGTTCAAAATGCCCACTTTGACAGCATTTTTTCAAATATATTCTAACAGCATGAAAAAATCGACCATTACGGCACATTATATATTTCCTAATTAAGAGAAACTGTCAAATAAAGGCGTTTGAGAGCAAAATTATATTTAAAAATGAGTCAGAAAATAAGCAATTTGTTATTTGTATAAATCTTCAATTATTCAATCACTTTCGCTTTGGAAAATTATGCTAAAAATGCCCACTTTGATAGCATTTTTTAAAAATATATTCTGCATATATCAAAAACTGCCCAATAAGTCACATTAAATAGTTCCCAAAGAAAAAAAAAAAAAAAAAAAAAAACCTGTCATTTGGACGCGTTTAAAATCTAAAGTGGATTTTAAAATGAGTCGGAAAATAAGCAATTTTGTTCTTTGAATAGTTTCTCAATTTTTCAATTACAATCGTTTTGGGAAATTCTGTTCAAAATGCCCCATTTTCAAAGCATTTTTTCATCACAACTATATTCTGCCTTTATCGAAAAACTGGCCAATATATCACATTACATAATTTCTAAATAAGAAAACTTGTCATTTGGATGCATTTAAAATGAAAAATGTATCCGTTTAAATTCAAAAATGAATTTAAAAATGAGTCAGAATAAAGGCTGTTTGGATTTGAGATTTTTTTTTCCCACTCCCATTTTTTTTAAAAATTTTATTTTGCTATAATGATTGGTTTTAAAAACCCTTCTGTGTGAAAGTTGTAGACGTTATTGAGAAGATGTAAAATAAATTTAATTGGTTTTGATATCTTAAGAATTGACGCAGTTACAGATTTTTTTTTGTTCACCCCCCCTCCTTTTTATTTTCGATTTTATTTATTTATTTATTTCAATGAGAGTTGTTCTTATCAAGAAATTGTAAATACAAAAGTTTTATATAATATTAAGAACTTATATAAAAAATTTAATTGGATTTGATATTTGATTTTTATCTGAAGAATTGACGAAATTCTGAGTTTTTTTCTCCCAAAAACCCTATTTTTTGCGCCGCTTGAGCCCATTTTTAATTTTATCAAAAATCTGTCATGTATAAACTTTTAGACCATTTTTTTTTAGAATTAATATACATTTTAAACTGATTTGATATCTATTTTCATTAAGAATTTGTTTTTTTTTTTTTTTTTTTTTTTTACAAAAATTTTACTTTTCGAACCCTTTGGCCCGATTTTGCCCATTAACGAACTTGAACGAGATTTTATGTATTAGTTTGGAGGATATTTCAGTAGAATTATAGAACTTATCGTGTCTATATAAGTTTTTTTCTTATGGTAGCTTTGGGGTCTAGGGGTCATGATCGGTGTAGATCTGTAAAAAATTTTCAGAAATTCCAACATAGGAGCGACCGCAATACGTAGCATTTCATGCGAAATATACCTAAAAATTAGATATTTTCCCTCGTCCCTTCACACAAAAAAGTTTATAAACTGGTGTATTGTTAAGTAAACCGAAAAAATGGCAACATTTATAAAAATATTTTTTTTAAGTATGTGAAAATAAAACTTTATGTATAAATATTTCATTCAACAAAAAATTGATATAGTTATCAAAGTACTTATTTTGAAATACAGTAAAACCCCGATAATTCGGATTAATTGGTACTAGACCCAATCCGGATTATCGAAAATCCGGATTATCCGGAGAATAAGAAAAAAATGAAATAAAATAATACATACGTACAGAAAATCACCTTTATGTTTAACATTGATTATTTACAGATAGTAAAAATGTTTACTTTGTAATAAAAAAGTTTGTTATTTTTTGCTGTGCCAGTTTTCTATACCTTTTGTGAGCCGTACGGTCACGCACCTGCTTGAGCATAAGCAGTTCGTTGGGTGTAGTTTAAATAAGAATTTAAATAAGAAAGCTTAAGGTATTCTTCCAAAAAGATTTCAGAAAAAAGTTTTTTTTATTCAGAATACGACGATGAAACAAGTTTATGCTATGGAAATTAACCAAATCGTTTCTCAATCGCTTGACCAAACCGATCCGGATTATCCGGAGATCCGGATTTACGGGGTCCGAATTTGCGGGGTTCTACTGTATTTATATTTATATAGAAAATCTATTTTATGTTTCAAGTAAAGCAAAAGCACTACTAAGATATTTGTACGAATCTTTTAACCCTTTCCGGCACACTATGCCCCAGTCTGGGATACCTATTTTTAATTCCAAATTTGCGAATGGCGCCAATAATGTTTTAATAAAACTTTGCTTTTGCAATGAAATCCTAAATTAAGAGATTCTTAATTTCTAAAAAAGTCGTTTGTAAATTCCGGTGATAGTCGATAATTTCTCATTTTAGTAACAGGATTTGACCATGCCGGAAAGGGTTAACAAGTTATATGGATAGCTTGTGGTTAGGACAGTGACTTTTATATAATCCACTTTTAAGAAATTAAGTTATGATTGATACTTTCAAGGCTTATAAGCAGATAAGATCATACCATGTTAAAAAATCCCACTTTCATTAACATTTAAAATAAATTAAAAATAAAACAACATTACATTTTTGCCCTTTTGCTCGGCGGTCAGGCAGGGGCCTCGCTAAGGGGGGGGGGCAGGGGGGAGCCTCCCCCCCCAAACATTCACAAATGTTGTTACACTTGGCAAATTTTAAAACTTTTTTGTCAAATTTAATTAAAATTTTAATAAAAATTGCAATACATTTCCTATTTTTGATAGAATTTGCAAAAGTTACAACTCTAATTGGGAATATTATTTAACTTTTTACACATAAGAACTGTATTACATTTTCTAAATGTGGTAACTTGGCAAAAATATAAACGAGTTGGCGAATATGAAAATTTGACTTGGCAATTTAAGGTCTTTTCCTCCACCAATAAAAAGTCTTAGCGATGGCCCTGCGGTCAGGGGGTTAAGAACTTTAGAAAATTTTTGAAACAGATCCTTTGCGATACAAAAAAAAAAAAAAAAAAAAAGTAATTTATGTAAGTTTAATTTTATACGAAATATTGTGAGTTATATTAACATTTTTTTTTCACTCGATGTAAATGTAATTTCAAAGATACAATCCAAAATATAACTTTTCATGCAATATAAGGATTTTTGAAATGCGCAAGTGTATATTAACATATATATGCTCGATATTTATCATATGAGTTCATGAATTCAAAATATCGAAAAAGAAAAAAAATGATCTGATCGTTTGTTATACCATTTAGTTAAGGGCACATGAAATATAAAATGGTTATTTTTGAATTATCGGCCTAAAATCTGAGATAAAAGTTTATTGTGCCAAATAATTATGACTTAAAAGATCATGGTGATAGAATCGTTTTAAAATTATATATTTTAAGCACTGACAGATGTGTGTGTATTTATAAAAGTATTTATACATATACATCTATATTTTTCTTTTTTAATGCTTTGGTACATTTAAAAAAAAAAATCTGTTTTAGGTAAACAATTAAAGCTCTTTAAAAATTATGTAACTATCTTGTTACTTTGAAAATATCTAACATTATACGTCTAAGTTAAGTACAATATTGCATTCTCTCTCTCTTTTTTTTTTTTTTTTTTTTTTTTTTTTTTTTTTTTTTTTTTTAATGAAATATTTTTATTTTTATTTATTTTAAGCCAAAATGAAAATTGCTTCTTATAATTCTCAAAAAGCATGTTTCTGACACCACAAGAAATTTTAAAGTGATAGATTCAAATGTTTTTTTGTTTTTTTTTTTCTTTTTAAATGTACCGAACAGATATATTGTTCAAGAAATACGCAATAAGTTAAATAATTCTGAAAAATAAATTTATGCATGAAATTAATTTCGTTTGATTTGTATATGAGCTATAATGTGTATATTTACTTTAAAAAAAGTTTAATTATTAATAAAGTTTAAAATTTTTAAGCAAATGCATGATGTTGATGTTAAGTATTTCACAAGAACTGCTTCATTTTACTTTACGAGATTCCCATGTACCCTTAATGGTAATGTTAAACATACACATATAAATGTTATTAAAAAGTTTGTTACTTGTTATACAGTAACTGTTTGATTTTTATTTCGTAATAGTCTCTTTAATTTATTAATACTCTTTTCCAATCTCAGAAAAAAAACGAATAAATAAATAAATAAATAACGGAGAAATTAAGGAATCCATGAAATTAAAGATACTAATTGAAACATATTAAGTACAACATGCTTTGAAAATATCGAATAGTAATAACAAAAAATGCAAATTAACTCTGTTTAAAATGCACTTTTCCACCTGCTATACTCAAATTCGTGCATAAAATAATGAAAAGAATAATGAATAATGAATAATTATGTTTAGAATACTAAACTATCAAGGGACCTTTTTCTTTCCTTTCTTTCTTTTTTTCTTCTTTTTTTTCTTTTCTTTTTTTTCTTTTTCTTTCTTTTTTTTTTTGTAATACAAGTTTTATATTTTACATTTCATTTTCTTTGTTTTTTACCAGAATTTAAACTGAATAAAAAATACATCCTCATTAGAATTAGCTTATGAAATTTATCTGAACAAACACTAAACTTAATCTAATTATTATTACTTTTAATTTTTTTAGAATTATACTAACTTTCAAACGGAATAATAACACGATTTTTCAATTATTTCTCAAATTTTTATAATTTATAGAGATTTCTTATCCTTCTAAAATAACTCTGAAAAGAAATATCCTATTTTATAGTAAACATATAAAATAATACAAATTGCTTAATTATTATTATTTTTTTTTAATTTTCTTTGCACGGATGTTTCAGTTTGCAATAAGTCAAATAATAGAATGCATGTGCAATGGAACTAGAAACACCCGATTTTTATTATTATTGTTATTTTTAAACAATTTCAGAGCATACAAATAAAATTTATAAAGTTTTATTACATCAGTCTTATTTTATTGCAGGGGGGAGGGGATATACAAATGCTTTAAATATTTGGATGTTAGCCTCCGACGATGTTTTTCTTAAAACTAAGGGAATGCCGTGAGTAAAATTGCAAAATTAAACAAATCTATGCATTTAGAATAATCTCAGCATTATTACAAAAGAGAAAGAAAGATATATCCTGCTAACACCTCATAAAAATTCATATTAAGATGAAATATAGTAACAAATAATTACATGCTGGAAAAATTCTATTCTTTGGATGTGCATATATTGATTTTTTTTTTCCAACATGCTTTATGCAATATAAAAATTATAAATGATATTAAAATAGCAATATCATAATCATACATAGTTTGAAATTAAGTATAATAAAAAATCCCATTATTAAATTATACTTATATATATAGTATGAAAGTGAATATTAACATGTAAAATTAATTTCGCAATTACATAATATTTTTTATACACTTATATGATAATTTCTTGCTTATAATTTTCTCTTGTATTCCCGCCATATGAAAAAAGCTACAATTATTATACCAATATTTTAGGATTATTTCAAACAGGATCACTCACTGTATGATTAATAAAAAAAAAAAAGAAAAGAAAAAAAATCACTGAAAGTAGGTGGTATTTTAGTGAAGATTAATGCATCTTCACAGTGAAATAACTTCTTTAAGGGAGCACAAAAGGATTATAGTCAGAATCACTTATACTTGGACGCGCCCACACGTCAATCAACGAGTTTACAAGAGGGGAAAGAAGAGGAAGCAAAAGCCGGGCAAAACGTTTCACGAACAAAAACCAGTGTACGGAAAATGCCGGAACAAACATTTCGTTGACATGAAATCCCTTACGAGAAAAGCCGTAGCAAACGATTCAGCGTAAGAAGGTGAAATACGGAATAAGCCGGGACAAACGGTTAAAGGGTTAAGAGGAAATCTTCAAACTCAGGTGCTTTTGAACTGTGGAAGCAGAAGCTGAAAGAGATTAAATAGATAAAATTAAGTATGGACTAATACAAAACATATTCTGAGATTTATCATTTTCAACAATTAACGACATTTTTAAAATCAGTATTCTTTATCCCCCCCCAACCCCCTAAATTTAAAAACAGGATAATCTAAAAACCTACATAAAAAAGACAGAATTTTAAAGATATAAAAGAACATTATCTATGTAATAGAGATGAAGTATCAATGCCTTGCAAGGCTATCCCTTTAAACATTTCAGAGTTTCCCCCAGAGGGTTTCAGGAGGGCGCTGCGCCCCTCCTGCCCTTTGGTTTAAAAAATAGTGATCCTCATCCAAAAACTAGCGCCTCTCGTGTCATTCATTAAAAAAAAATAGCACCCTTCTTGCCCCACATTTGAAAAAACGCAGCTCTCGAGCGATGACCCCAAACGCGCTATAGCATGTAAATTAAGCAAAAAATCGGCGATGGAACGCAAAAGACAGCCTCATCCGCGTCCTGTGTTACGGGTAATTTCGTCAAAAAATTGCTAAGAAAATGGAAAGTTTCTCTAGAAATTGCGAAATAACGACTAATTTCCGGCAAGATTCACAAAAAAATGGCTAATTTCATCATAAAGTTTCCCTAAATGGCAGATTTCCTCAAAAGATAGTAAAAAACGACAAATTTCTTCCAAAAATCGCAATAAAACGGAAAATTTTGACAAATGAGTCACAAAAAATCGGCAACTTTCATCAAAAAATAGCATTAAAACAGCAGATTTCATCAAAAGATTTGCGAAAAAATCGGCAAATTTCGTCCAAAAATTGCAATAAAACGGAAAATTCCGTGAAAACTTCAGTTTTTCTTGATATTTTCACGAGATTTATCATTTTTTCATGATTTTTTAGCAAATTATGCCGTTTTTTGCGATCTTTTAACAAAAATTGCTGTTTTTGTGATCTTTTAATAAAATTTACAGTTTTTTCGCGATTTTTTTTTTTTTTTTTTTTTTTTTTTTTTTTTTTTTTTTTTAGCAAAATATGCTCTTTGCGATTTTTTAAAGCAAAATATGACGTTATTTGCGATCTTTTAACAAAATCTGCTGTTTTTTGCGATCTTTTAACAAAATTGGCCATTTTTTCGCGATCTTTTAACAAAATTTACCTTTTTTTTCAATCTTTTGATGATTTTTTTTTTTTCACAGCTTTTTGAACCGCTATATTCTAGATTCAACTCTATAAAAGTGCCCTGAAAAATGTAAAAAGTGCCCTTTTCAGAACAGTAGCGCCCTGCCCTTTTTTAAACTTGCGGGAAACTGCATTATGATTTTATTACATTTTTGAAAAACATTACGAATGACATGAAGTTTGGAAATGACAATATAACTTTAAAAAATCGGAATTAATCTTATGTCCTTCAAGGATAGAGCTGTTGCAAACTGCACATATTCGTTTCTAAGAAACAGGATTCTTTAAGATACAAAATATTGAACCATTACTCATTAATCATATATGTCAAAACACAGCTGAACAAAGTAAAACTATCTTCAAAGGCTACTACATTTGTATAATTCACGAATGCAGCCAGACAGCCGAGTGCAGATTGATTTGGATTTCGTATGGCATGGTTAGCATGGAACCTGGAATTTCACAACCAGGAAATTTTTTGTACCAGTATTTTCTCTTAGAAAATGTATAAATAGGACAAAATTCATGAAATCCCACACAAAAATATAACGTGGGCAGCAAGCTCTCGCCCAAAAAATTTTGCATTTTGAAACTATGATCAACTCTTACGACCGTTTCATTAATTTTGTGATATTTTCGTGCAACTGATTGACACATTTTGCAAGTTTTTGACACATTTTGCAAGAATGTTCACAAATAAGAAAAAAAATTCACAATTTCACAAAAACAGGACTCTGTGAGAAAAGTCTGGACAGACCCCTGCTTTTTAATCACATGGTTTCTGAATTTGAACACTTGCAACTCGCAAATAAAATTTTGAATTGCAATTCAAAATTTTATTTGTGACATAAGTGCCATTAAAAAATCTCACAGCTGTTTTTTTTTTCTTTTCTAGAATCAATTTGAAAATCATCTGAAATTTCATAATTATATTGAAGAAAAATATTTCTGAAATATACATTTTAACAATATTTAAGTTTAATTGAAATATAACAATATAAAACGTTTTACTCAGGTGCTTTATTTTTTGAATGACCTATAGATGAAACATGGGAAAGAATATTTTAATGCTTCAAACAAAATAAAGTAAAAAACTAACTGTGTACAATCAATAAATAATCAAAGTCAACTCAAATTTTTAAAAGCACTTGTTACATCAGCGTATACATTAAATTCAAATTTTTGATTTCTCTAAAGCTGATAAATAAAATCATCTTGTTAAAATGATCTTGTTTTCTATTAAACAGCTTTGCTACAAAAAACATTAAAATAGAACAAATGCTGCTGTCACATCAGGGCGTCGGCGTTTTTTCTTTAGAGATTTTGGCGAGACAACACTGTTTTGAAATACTTGTATTTATAACCAGTTTATTTTATAATAAAAAACATACACATTTACTTCAATACATCAGTTGACATTCATCATTTACAAAACAGAAATTTTTCAATTTTATAAAACAATTTTTTTTTTTTTTTTTTACTGTAAAAATATATATTGTTTTATAAAATTATTTCTCATTCGGGCGAGGACTAGGCCTATTTTTTTAATCGCATTTCAATGAAATTTTGCCAACATTATACAAACATAGAGCCAGAATAATCATAAAGAAATGCATTGTAAATAAAAATGAAATAAAATTCTTACCTTATACCCACATTCTATTCCACTTTTTACTTATTGGAAATTCGCCATCGCCATGCGGTGTAACATAAACATTGGAAGTTGGTTGGTAGGTTGCACATCGAGTACAGGGATAAAATCCAAGGAGTCGAATTATGCATGCATGTAATCCGTCCTCCGGCCGTTCTGGGGATAGTACTGTTTGGACGGTCCTGTCTTCAGTATTCTGGGGACATTCAGAGGATGATTTTATAGGATATGACAACTACAGGATCTTTAGGATAATTGTAAAACGTCCGAAGGACGATTGTGGTTGTCTGGGAAGCTTCCTTATTTTATGATTTATATGTGCACCTTTATGACACAAGTTTACATTGAGTAATTTAGAAAAAATGCATCTCATCTTTATAATGAATATTTAACTATACATTATTGATTATTTATTTGACCTTTGCTTTTAAAATTTTATTCATTTAAAAAATATATCTAAATTTTTATTATTTTAGTTTATTACTTTGCTTAATTATTTTAATGTTTTACTGTACTGTAAAGCATTCATTATAATCTCAATTGCATTGAAATTACTGTTTAAAAATGTAAACAATGACCAGAAATCCGCAAAATTCTAAAATCTGCTCAACCTCTGGTCCCAAGCTGTGCAGATTTGAGGAAGTCTACTGTATTATGGCCAACTAGATCTATATATGGCCCATTTATTTGAGACTAATGTATGAAGTCTCCCACCTGAGGACTCTGATACCTTGCCCAAGTTATTCTGACCAACCATGCAAACCCTGAACCAAAACAATGACCATGTGCTCAGAACTGAAAACAGCTCATGAAATGCTAATTTGGGCAGGGTTTGTGCCACATGGTCCAATTTTGAAGCTGGGTCAGGGTTTGAAGCTGAATCCAACTTCACTTTTTCGGCGGTTTTTTAGCGACATGCACAGGCCGTTATATATCTAGTTGGCAATGACTGTATTGACTTGTGCTCTAGGTATGTTCATAACTGCCCCTCTACTAGAGCACATGTAAACAAATAGACATTTTTTAGAATGATGATACGTTACAAATTCGTAATAAATATATTCAAAAGTATCACCAAAAGAACAAACAAAGTGCAATTATTCTTTTGAATCAATTTCTGTTTCAATAGTTCATAACAACTTTGAGAAATAGTCAAAAATATGAAAATTGTTCACTTGGTCCCTCCCCTAAGTAATAAAATTTGACATTTTTAACTATCTGGCAGTATGGGAAGCAAAGCAATTTTTTTTTCTCCAAATTTGGAAGTTCTACATTTGTAGTGAAGTTTTTCTGTATCTTTTTTATTTAATTGGTGAAAACAGTTGTAACTATTCTTGTTAAATTGATAATAAAAGAAGTTCCTATTATCTTGGTGAACTTTCAATTGTTTAAAACATAATAAGTGTTCAAAATGTATTCTAATTATTGTCTCAAAAACAGTTACTGTAACAATGTGCCTGTACCGTTTTCACCATTCGCTTACATTTCATGGTAACGAATTTGACATTTCAAATCAAACTAAAAAAAAAACTATTAAAATGAATTAGCTTGTATATTTTCTAACTTAGATAATAATTTACATACCTTTTAAAATATTTAATAAACTTACTTAGCAGCTTACATTTCATTGCTTATATTTCATGGTAATGGACTTGACATTTCAATTAAAACTATTAGAAATGAACTAGCTTGAATAATTTCTAACTTAGATAATAATACACATAACTTTTGAAACTATTTAGTAAACAGTATTTCTACATTTGTAGTGATGTTTTTTATCCCTTTTTTATTTAATTGGTGAAAACAGTTTTGATCATTGTTGTTAAATTGATTATAAGAGACGTCCCTATTATCTTGATGACCTTTCAATTGTTTAAAACATAATAAGTGTTCAAAATGTACCCTGATTGTTGTCTTATAAACAGTTATTGTCATAATGTGCCTATTCTTCCAGATTACAATAAAATTGAATTAAAAAACTTTAGCTGAAAACAGATTAATCTTGAATTTTAATAAACTGTCTTCTAAGAAAATGTCATATCACCTCCCTTTTGAATGTCAAGTATTTTATTTTAATATTTGATGACCTTAAAAGAAATATAGTAATTTATTTTGGCCAAATCGCTAAAAATAATTTAAATACTATGAGAAAAATTATAATTGAGTTTGAATTTTTTAAAAACTCCTTAACACAACTTGTCACTTTTTTTCTAATAGTCCGAGAGCCGACTGCACAAAAACCTAAAGTTTCAAGCACAAGGAAAAAAAATCCTTTATTTTACGGGAGAGTAGAAATAGAGCTCATCAGTGTGACGTCACAGACAACTCAACCCCGCATTTCCACGCAAACTGGGTCAAAATAAACCGAGAGAGTTTAGAGTGTGTTAGAGATGCACTCTATATCATCAAAAAGGCTTTCAATATGAAATCGGATATCGTTCAGAGGCTGAATTCATTGAACTGGGTGAAGTTTTAAAAGCGATCCGCAAGTGTTTGGTAACTTATTGAAATCAGTTACAGGGTTGAATTTTTAGCTTCCGGATAAAACATTTCATCTCTATCTTTTCTGAACTCTGTGGTTTGTTTTGACCCGAATTCTGGATTTGGGACGCCACCACTGATGAACTCTATAAGGGGATGTAATGACCGATGTCCGCCAGAAAGTGAAGTGCCGAAAATTAATATCACCCGTGGTTGTTGCACTCATAGGCTTAACATTGTGTTTGCCCTACAGTCAAAGATATGAAAACATGATGATGATAATACTATATTATTTTAAAATAATATAAATAAAACATGAAAAATTAATAATACAGTATAAAACAATTGCATTTCAAAATTTAAACTGATTGCACTATAATTTTCAAATCTGAAAATAGATTAAAATTAAGACATTATTTATCATCATTGTAAAAAAAAAAAATATTAACTATGGTTTGCATAGTCCTATTCATTTTTTATATTTTAGCCAGTTTTTCTATTTGGAACAAGTTTTTTGTCCGATGACGGATAGACGGGCCACAAAGAAAACGGATATAAAATGCGTGGTACAAATTCAGGATGTATGTATACTAGTTCAGAACAATTCTGACAAAAAATGAAAGAGAAAGTTTTTCTCAAGGATCTGTATTCCATGAGAAAGTAAGGTGAAATGAAAAAAATGGAATTCATGTTTGTTCGAATTAAACGAAGTCGAAAGAAAATGAATTCGAATAAATGAAAAAAACTAATGTTATTCTACCATTGAAAATTTTGGGACTTAGTGTTTTGTTCGAAAAAACTTAGGTACTACTTGGTTATCCTGTCGAACAAAAATTTATCACTAAATTATAAGATTAAGCGCCAATAATAGATGATTGTGAATGTGACATTCAATGACATTAAATACAGTTCACACATGTTTAAAACATCATTGAGTGATTTTTATTTTGAATTTTTTATTAATGTTTTACTATTTTTTTTTTTTTTCGTTATTTAAAATAAAAATTATGTCAATATGTATAATTTGGCTTTGAGTTTGCGATTTGTAGAATTTGGCGAAATGTGTCGACGGTATAACCAAGTAGTACCAAAACTTATAAATGTCATGTTTAGCTTTATGATGTTTTCTGAATTTTAGTCATTGTAAAATTTAATCATTTTTATCGTTTCTCTAATCCTGCAGTTACCGAGATTATACTGTCTATTTTATTCTCATTCTTGTATTTTTACTTCTAGGTTAATGAATCGAATGATGCTGCTTTGGGCATCGATTCCCTACCTGACGAAATGATTGTGGAAGTTTTCAGTTATCTAACACAGAACCAACTGGGTCAGATTGCAAGGTATGTTACGTAAAGTTTGTTTCAAGATTTCACATTTAAACATTAGCCATAGAATAAATATTCAGAGATCCATTATGTTATGTATTTTTCGTATATAAAATATTCATTCGATCCGAAATCTTAAAACTGAGATCAATTCTTATACTCATTTCTTTAAAAAAAAAAAAAAAAAAATTGTATGATAGATTGCAAAGCACTAACTTTTACTTCATTAAGAATTTAATATTTTAAAAGTATAAGCACAGATCGTTCATCTCCAGCCTTTTTGTTAAATGTACATGCAGTGAAACTTCTTAATATCCGTTGCATAATTTTAAAACCAGAAACTAATCACTTTGTTTTTAAAAAACAAACACACACAGTTTTTAAAAAACATAAGCTAGAATTTACAATGCTAAAAATACACAAATTTCACCAACATTAAATTACACCACACATAGTCATTACAAGGATACCCTGTTTAAAGATAGAAAAACAACAATTATAAATGCATAAATAATGTATGAAAGGGTAACAAACAGCTGTTTCAAATCTACTATCAAGATTTTTCATCAGTGCAAAACTAAGCGAGCTAGAAAAGCAAAAGTGAGCAAAAGACACAGAAACGCAGTCTTATATACCCGCTACGGAAACAATCGCGCAAAAAAATGCAACCAATCAGAAGTAAGCAGCTTGAACGACTGGGTGGACAAGTAGAGACATCTGCCCATCAACAAACAAAATTAAAAGCCAAAAAGCGAAAAAAAAATGTTCTTTTTGTTTCTCTGTCTCTTCGCTCAGTTTTGCTTTTTCTAGCTCGCTGAGTTTTGCACTGATGAAGAGTAGATTGGAAACAGCTCTTTGCTACCTTTTCATTCATTATTTGTGCATCGTAGGTTTTCTGTCTTTAAACATTTTTGCACAAAGGCTTTTTTTGCTATTTTAAGGATACCGCTTCATCACTGTGTTTCGGGGGTGTAATTTGGTTTTACGAGTCTTATTATTAAGTACATGAAAATTCTAATCCCCTTGTCAGTGGTATGTATGACTAGCACCCCCTTTCCTGTGTTGACATATCCTGCATAGTGTTTTCGATGGTTCCATGTCACTCCTGGTAGGTACTTGAACACTGGCTTTCGACGCTCTCGTCAGTTCATTATGCATGAAGTGTTCAAAATACAGTCGAGTCTCTCTGTAACGAAACTCCATACATCGAACTTCTCTATATAACGAATTTTTAGTATGAACGTTCCCCTTCTCGCATGATTACATTAAAAACAGTCTCTATATAGCGAAATATGTATCTCCATGTAACGAATTTTTTCAAAAATTGGTCTTAATTTATTCAGTTTTAAAAGGCTTCGAAATCATATGGAATCAATTTTCCATCACTTATTTTTGATTTATCATCAGTGCTGAGTTTTTTTTTTTTTTTTTTTACTTCTTTCCTTTTTCTTTAAATCCAACGAATTCATCCCGCCTCCCACACTCCCTTTCCACATCCTTCTCAAAACAGAGTCAATTGGATTGACACACATAAAAGAGGAATCAATGAGAAGCACATAAGAGAGGCCTTCATATGGAGGACAATGTTAACTACAATTTTTCATTCCTTGCTAAAATGTAAGCCTTTTTTTTTTGAGAGTGTAACAATTTTAAAATCAAAACAACAAACAATTACAGATTTCTACGTCTGAAATTAATGCAAGTCTTCCTCATTTGATTTTCATTAAGCTTTCAAATAAATGTCTGTTCTCTTTTTTGAAACAACTTAAATAATTAAGAAATAAATGCTAGGTTAATATTTACTTTAAATATTTAAAATTTTTGATTTAAAAGATCAAAAATAATATACGTTCAAATTTCACACATTAAATACGATTTTTAACATCATTCTCTATACATCGAATTTCTCTATATAACGAATTTTTTACTGGAACGATGGATTTCATTATATAGAGACTCGACTGTATATACAGTCGAGGATCTATAATCCGCGGATCCATAATCCGCAATTTTCTATAATCCGCGTTACTTTACGAATGTAAACAATGAAATAAACAGTTAAGAAAATTTACAAATCAGTGATCCAAAAATGAAATTTTTTAAACAAATAATAAAAAATTTAATAAAAATCACAATAAAACATACATTTTTTTTAATTAAATATTTTATTTTATTAACAGTAAAAAACTAAACTGTATTACGGAACGTACCTAAGCTTACTGAACATTCGAAATGCCGGCTTTTCATTCGTAGCTATTTCAGTTTATGTAAGTTCAGGAAAGTAAATAACGATTGAAAACGTACTATTTTGTGTGCTTTTCGCGCGTCACAACATCACTTGAGAACTAGATATCAGAAGTTGGGAAGATCAAATCAATGTAATCGAATCTTAGTGATCAATTGCAGATGTTTTGCCAACGTCACGAAAGTCAACGACCTTCAATTACAGGCGAACTCTGATTGATTTCTCAAGATCCGATCTTTCGGGAAAGTAAGCTTTAGCCGGGGAGTTCTTTTTTTATTCTATTTACGTTCTTAATTTGGCCCCAAGCATAGTTGATGAGTTGATGTTTATGAATTTACGGCTCGCTACTTTTTACTCTAATGCTTATGCAAGGTGCAACATGAATAGTGGAAAGTGTAGTAATGTTACTTCAAGTTCTTCAGCAGCTGAAAGATCCCACGTATCACTGACAATTCTACAAAAAGTTGATATTCTGAAAAAACTTGTCGAAGGAACCCCACCACAAATCTCATTATTAATATGTAATTATTTTTATTTAAATTCACATTTATATCATTTTTTAAAATAAAATAACTTTAAAAATGCATTTCTTGAGATTACTTATTAAATTACTTACTGGATTTCATATTTATCTTTCCATATTACACTGATTATAGAATTAAAATGCTGTCTAAGCATAATGAAATGACGCATAATCCATAATATTCTATAATCCGCACATACTTTGGCCCCAACTTGTGCGGATTATAGATCTTTGACTGTATTCTAATAAGAGGGGAGGAGGTAACTCAAATGGATAAAGGTATTTAATCCTTTATCTACCGACGGTACTTATAATTACTATTAAAGTAATTTAATATATAATTCTTTTAATATGTTAGTTAGTTGTAATACTGTTTAGAATGTGTTACAGATACATTACTTTATCCTGTTCCAAAAGCATTATTTATGACACGCACACACAAAAAAAGTTTTTTTAAGGATGATTTCTTTTGCCTTTGCATCTTTCCAGCTTTCTTGGCGCTGAGGAAGGGGGTTGGGGATTTTTCAATGCAAAAATATTTCTAAATTTATATTGTAAAAACATCATATTTGTAGCATTTTACAATTCTACAAAATACTAAGAAAATAATTTTAAAAATTTCAGTGGGGTTATAAAAATTTCCCAAATTCCTGAAAATCCTAATTTAATTAATCCTTCTAAAATCCTTCAGATATTTATTAAATGATTGTGTAAATCTTTTAATTTAGTTCAAACAATTTGCGTAAAATGCTTTAGAATGTAAAATTTTCATGAATTCATAATGCGGTAGGTAAAGGGTTAATAGAATTTCATGTAGCGGCCAGTAACAATGCCTGCGGATCAGTAAACACTCATCCTTACTGGTCCTTGGGACGAGTGACTTTTTTATCAATTCTACTGCTGTTCGGGGGTATATAACCAAGTTTTTTTTTTAAACCTGTTATAACTTTTTAATCTTTTTGTTTACCCGTACTGATGAAGGAGGTCTGGGTATCTCTCAAATATCTCTATGTGGTTTAATTCAATATTGGTAAAACTTGTGAATTTTTAATTTTGTAAGTTTTTTCTTATGCTTTCATTATATTTGTGTATGTACTCTATCACATTTAGTAAATTTGCAAGTTTTAAATCATAAATGCGACGGTAAATTTTGTCGTTCAAGAAAAGTTATCGTAAATCAACATCATGTGTCTGTATACTGTATAGCGATTGTTCATTTATTAAAGTCATTTCATTAAAATGGATATTTTCCAGATTTCAGATGCAAATTTGAAAAAAAAAAGAGCTAAATATATGAACTATTAACATATTGTGTAAGTCTCATGTACTTGAAATGAGCTAAATATTTGTATTGTTATAAAGTTATTTAATATTCATAATTTTTTTTGTTTTTAAAATTCTCCCAATTTTACTGAAACAATTATATTTTATTACTAAAAGAATGCTAAATTTTTTCTGAAACTTTAATTCATTTTAACGAGGCAGTTTTTGTCCACATATTTTTTCCCTAAATTATTTTGAGTTATGTGAGTTGTATAAAAGTTGTCTTGTTTATTCTTGCTTTTTATTTGAATCCTTTGCAGAGTTAATGCAAAACTTGAGTTTTTTTACAATTCTAGCCAGTGGTTTCATATCTATAAGAAATGTGCTATTTCAAATAACATTTTCAGAAACAAGAAATTGATAAAAATGCTGTCATGAGAGAATATTTAGCATTAATACTTATTTCTATGTAAGGGGAGATATTTAAATGTCTGCTGATTTAAATTCCCATCTTGAAACAATTTTAAAATAGCTTTCTGCTCCATACTTTTGGCACCAGGCTTGGTTTCTAATGACACAAAATTTTTGCAGATTGAATTGCAAATTATCACGCTGTGATTATGAAAAAAGGGCAGATTTATGACATAAGTTTTAATCTATTTTTGTTCGGAAATGCAACAAAATTGCAAGTTTTGTTATTCAGAAACTGTCTAATCGAACTGCTTTTTCGGTTTTTCTCTCTATCAGTAAATGCAATAGATTTTTTAGAAAATAAAATGGCCTCTTTAAATCGAATTTCCGTGCGAAGAAAGAATAACCGCTCAATAAAGGCTGAAAAACGTCTTTGTCACATGATCAAAATCGCTTACGACTGAATAGGTAATTTGTTTATCTAAAATATGGAAAACACTGTTCGATTCCAAATCGCTTTCACAGTCAGGTCTTCAAATTTTAAATATTTCTATTTAAAAATGAATTTGTTAATGTATCAACACATTTTCTGCTTGTTGCGCAGAAATTTTGGAAGCAGGCTTGTTGTTTATTATAAAAATTACATTTGCAGTCAACGAGCATGCATCTTTAATTAATAATATATATTTAGAAATTATTTTGCTTAAAAGTACATAATTAAACATATCTATATATCATGTTATTTGTCTCAATATGATCACTTATTAGTACCTTTTAGTCAATTTTTCGGGACTTTTTGAAGCATTATTACACCTGACTTTCTGTATTTTTAATACATATTTTGACCAACATAATTATTATAATTTCCTCATCAGTTAGCACAGAAAATAGGTACAACATTAGGTACAAAATAAAATGACACTGCTGGATTCATTTTTGCCTCCGAGGAAAATTTTTATGTATGCAAATACTCAATGGAATTTCCAATTACGACAGTTTCTGATTGTTAAAACCATAAAAAATAAAATCCATAAATAAATGGTTCTTAATAAAAAAAAAATCTGTCTTTATAGAAAATTTTATCATTCAAATTACTTATGCTACAAGTACACATTAAAATAAAAATGGCAAAAAATACCTTTTATTTTACATATTTCGTATGATCTATCGACAACTTTTTCAAAAACAAAACGATAAAAAGAAAAATTTCGCTAAAATAGTTTCAGATTGAAAAATAGTAAACAAAAAAACAAAATACACGCAAACATAAGCATAGTGAAATAAATTTGGAAATGAAAGTTTCTGTTGATTAAAGTTGCTTAAGTTGGCATGATTTTTGTTTTTCTGTTTGCCATTTTTCAATCTGAAACTATTTTAGCAAAATTTTTCTTTTTATCGTTTTGTTTTTGAAAAAGTTGCCGTTAGAGCATACGAAACTAGTAAAATAAAATGAATTTTTTGCCATTTTTAACACTTTCCAACAAAGCTGAAAAGTGTTTATGCATTCGGTTAGTTTGGCCGGATGTCCAGATGTCCATCTGTCCGAGTCTAACTCACGTAAATATACTCGGATTGCCATGAAATTTTAGGACGTTATTGACATTTATCCTAGCACGAATCCTATTGAAAATGAAGTTTCTACCATGATTAGTTTATCTACAGAGAGAATCAAAAGTTTCCCATTACATTACGGCCTATGGGGAAAAATCGTTAATATACTCGGATTGCCATGAAATTTTAGGACGTTATTGACGTGTACCCTAGCACAAGCCCTATCGAAAATGAAGTTTCTACCATGATTAGTTTATCTACAGGGCTAATCAAAAGTTTCCCTTTACATTACGGAATATGGGGAAAAATATTTAATGCACTCGGATTGCCATGAAATTTTAGGACGTTATTGATGGAATTCCATCAACAGATGGTTTTCTCATCGCCTCCAATATCCATTTATTACATATTCATTCACTCATCATTTATGTTAATATTTATTTATTTCATAATATATTCAATAAACATTAACTTACCTTTCAATTCCTTTCCGGACGTTATCAACTTTATCTCATTCAGTAATCCTTCAACATAAATAGTTCTTTCATCTTTTATTTACAACCAACACCGGCAAAAGTCTGTCTCCAACTGATCATATTTTTCCGTAACAATATTTTCTCCGCCAGATGACGACTTGGAATATCTTAACATTAATCGAATCTTTCATCCGTTTCATCGAATCGAACTTTGATTCGTTCGGATGTCGTTTTCTCATTGGCTCGTTTCGTGGGCGTTGCTCCGAAATGTTGTTTTCAATCCGGTCAGTTTGATATAAATATGCGATGTAGATTTCAATTCAATGCCGCTTTTATCTTCCTAACAATGGAAGTAGTTCGAGATACTGAATGGAGGCTGGTCCCCATTCTGGATGTATACTATTGTACTTTTTATTAAGTTTGTTTTAAAGTGTTTTTAACTTATGTACTTATGCCTACTGCTAACGTAATCATCCATGTTGTGTTTACTTACGATATGCTCATATGATGTCTTGTTGAAGTCTACTGTGAACTGTCATCTGTAAAGCCAAGCCCTGTATCTCAAGTAGCAAATAAATACCTTAGTTATATTTTATCTCTGACTTTTGTTTTCTATTAAAGAGATTGACATGAATTCTGCACATACATTTTCAATTTCCAAAATGGAGTTAGGTGCCAGCAAATGTTTCCATTGTGCTATCTGCTTCTTTAAAGATACTTGTTCACGTATATAAACCTCCTAAAGGTTATATTACGTACATTAAGGCGTTATGGGCGGAAGACTAACCCTGGAAGCTTTTTTTTTTTTTTTTTTTTTTTTTTGAGCTGATCGATCTCTGTGAGCAAAAGTGAAATATCATTTTGAAGTATTCTGGATTGCTTTTACTGATTTCTTCTATATGAAAAACTGAAATTTTTTTTTGCCGAACTTTATTATTTGCAGAACTGTTAATCCATATTTTCAAGAAGTTTAATTTATATTTGATGGATTTTTTATTGTTTACAGAACTGGTGACCTATATTTTGAAGAAGTTTATTTTTTATCCATGCTGAACCTTATTGTTTACAGAATGAATTAATTAGTTTCATAGAATATTATACTTCAATTACGTTTTTACAATAGACTGTTTATGAGTTTTGTTGAACTTTATCCCATTTTCAAATTTTTTTTGAGAAGCTGGACTTGGTTTTAACAGAGAACCGACGAAAAAGTCGGGGGGGGGGGGGGGGGGCGTTAACACTTAAATTTTTTTTTGCTTGAAAATTTGTCTTAAATTTTTTTTTAAATGGCCACAAACACAATCGACAAGCTAACTTCAAGGAACTATGCTACTTGGTGCTGTGACATGAAGTACTTGTTGATGGAAAAAGGCCTTTGGGAAATTATAAATTTATAACAAGAAGCACCAGTACTTTGTGCAAGTGTTACTGCTGATATGGTTAATCAGTTTACCAACCGTGCAAACAAAGCTCTTTCATTGATTTACTTAAACATAGAGCCAGAATTTAAAAGATTAATAGATGATTGTCAAGAGCCAGCTGAAGCATGGATGAGGTTACACAAAAATTTCCATCCCGACTCATGTACTCATCATATGACATGGTTCAACGAGCTTATGGAAGAGAGAATACGATATGGAGAATCTATTAATTTGTTTGCTACCCGACTAAAAAAAATTTACTCAGAGATAAAGTTAATAGATAAAAAATTTTCAGAATGTTACTTGACATACCAATTTTTATGCTTTTTGCCATCAAGTTTTGATACTCTGGTTCAACAAATTTTATCTAAACCTGATGCAACTTTCAAATTTGACTTGGTAGTGGATGAGTTGGTTGCAGAAGAGACGCGACAGAAACTTCGTGACCGGGACAGTGCCAAACAAGTTAGTGTCTCCAATACTGCTAAAGTTACAAAACCCTTTAAGGGTAAATCCCGTTTTAAGAAATCTCAACAGAAAAGATGCTGAAGATGTGGGAAACTAGGCCATGTCCAAGTCAACTGTTATGTCAGATCTCCTGATCGCCAGTTTCGTCATTATTCGCCTGCTTCTCGATCCAGACGTCCATTTTCTTCGAGCAGATCCAGTTCCCGAAATTGACGATTTACACGGTCTCCTGAGAGATGCCAGAGTGACTCATCTTGCCCATCAGACGACTCCAACGTCAGTTCCCGAGACTCTTCACCTGCTCCTAGAGGTTCCAGAGATAGATGCAAGACTCCCAGGCAGACTTCCAGACGATCCTCCACATTTTTCTAGTTGCAGAGGCGGTGGTTCTCGCACGAAACTGTCAGACAGCTCATGTAAGTCGAATCTTTTTGTTCACATTCTAGTCTTAGTAATGTTGTTAATGATTCTGAAAGTTGTTAGTAATGTTGTTAATGATTCATGAATCAGTGGTGTGAGCCACCACTTTTGTAACAATAGAAAATAGTTATCTACTTTTGAAGAATTAAATGATGAAATGTCTGTAGCTATCAAAAATGTATTGTTTCCTGTTAAGGGCAAAAGGGAGGTGAAACTACATTTTGGTCAAAGGGTTTTTACCTTATGTAATGTTGTCAGACCAATTACGTAGGAATTTAATTTCGGGTCCTCATATGGACCTTAATGGTTTAACTTTTAAAGATAACAATGGTGAGGTAAAGATCTGTCGGGGGGCGAGTACTTGTTTAGTGCCTACTAAAAGACCGAATTTACGGGTTGTATCCTAAGATTCCAGTTTCTAAGGGTAAATCCGTTAAGTTTGAAACGTCTGCTGTTAAACATAATGAAAAGATGCTGATTTGGCATAAAAAGTATGGCCATATTAGCCCTTCTTTAATTGCCAATACTAGCCGTAAGCAGGGCGTACGTGGTTTACCTAATTTGAAAGAAACTAATTTATTTTATGAAGCCTGTAAATTCGGTAAACTTTAAAACATTTCCCATAAGCATAACAAAAATATCCGTTCTAATAATCCACTTGAGCTGCTGTATGCGGATTTTTGGGGCCCTTGTCGCATAGAAAGTAGAGGGGGCGAAAGATACTTTTTGTCCATTATTGACGATTTTTCCCGCCGTGGGTCAGTGTATCCCTTAAGGCTAAAATCCGACACCTTTGATGACGTGAGAAAGCATATTATAAGGGCAGAAAATTACTTGAACAAAAAGGTTAAAAGTTTCAGGACTGATAATGGTGGGGAATTCGACAGTATTTCTTTTAAAAATTTCTTCAAAGAAAAGGGCATTCACCACGAATTTACCAACGCATACACTCCACAGCCAAATGGGGTTGCAGAACGATTTATGGCTACTGCGGCTGATGGGATAAGAACTTTGCTCATTGACAGCAATCTAGACCCAAAATTTTGGCCAGAGGCACTTAAATATTTTGCCTACTCCTGGAACAGTTTGTCCAAAACTGTTAGGAAAGACTCCGTTCGAGCTATATGGGAAAAGAAAGCCATCTGTCAGGCATTTGAAGCCATTTTGAACGGAGGCCTACATTAAATCACCGAAACAAAGGACCTGGAAACTCGAAGCTCGTGCTAGAAAGGGAATTCTCGTAAGATATGCTTTCCGCACGAGGGGTTATCGTATCTGGATTCCTGAGACGGATGAAATTGTTGAATCCTCAAATGTTTGTTTTAACGAAAGTTCTGTTGGTCTTAAGCGCAGTGTAGCTGTGCTGGGCACCGATGATTATACCCTCTTTTCTCCCAAGGTTGTGGTTAATCGAGATGATGCTGTAGAAGAGGAACCTGAGGTCATCCCAGGTCCTTCCAGCAGTTCTCAAGATTGCCCACTTGGGGGGGGGGGAGGGAGACATAGATTCCTGGTCCAGTAACAGCAGTTTACCAACTATTCCCTTACGTGAAGATGTTAGTTGGATAAGAAAGCCTGTGAAACGCAAGAAGGAAAACAGATCAGACATTTACGAACTAGGAAAGACCAAAAGGTTACGTTCATTAAATGAAGTTCATAAATATTGTCAGGAAAACAACATTTCATTCAAACCGGAGATTTTTGATTTTAAAGGGTCCAATTCCTATTTCGGTATAATTCCTATCCCTGTAGAGTCTGAAACATCAGAAAGTGATGAAGACAGTTCCAGCGAGTCAAATTTTTCTCATATTTCAGCATGACTAGCCGTTAATACTGATACCCCCAGAACATTCAAGCAGGCATGTAAATCGGAACAGAGCTCGATCTGATGCAATGATGCATGAAATGAAGGTAATGAGAGACCGTGGGGTTTGGCATTTGGCTGAGTTACCAGCACATGTTACGCCAGTACATTGCTGGTGGGTTTACATGACAAAACGGGATGAAATGGACGGATAGCCAGGCACAAGGCAAGGCTTGTTGCCCAAGGGTTTAAGCAGATAAAGGGCGAGTCCTATGAAGAGACTTTCAGCCCTGTCGTGAACTTTGACGTTATCCAATTCTTTTTCTCCCTTCTTGTATCGTGTAGTGGGTGGTCACACACTCAGTATGACGTGACCTGCGCCTACCTGTATGCACCACTAAGTGAGGATGTGTATATGCATCAACCACCTGGATTCTCTGAGCCTGGAAAAGAGCATCTATATTGCAAACTAGATCGTGCTTTGTACGGTTTGCATCGGAGCGGCAGAGAGTGGTTTACAGAAATTCATAAAACCTTGTTAGACATTGGCTTTAAAAAATTTTCATCTTGTAATTGTGTCTATATTTTTAACTCTAATATTTTATTCTATACTTGGATGATATAGTGATCTTTGGAAAAACTAAACAGCTTATAGATAACATTTTAATTATGTTAAAAGCAAGGTTTGACATAAAGGCTAGATGTTGAATTTGAGGATACTCCGACGGAAGTTATGATTCATCAGAAAAATTACATTAAAGACGTATATAATAGATTCAGTTCTTTTAAAATTCCAGTTTCGTCATTACCTATTAGTAAAGATATAATTTTTTCAAGATCCAGTTGTCCATTATCCGATGATGAAATTAAGGAAATGTCACATCTGCCCTATCGTAATTTTTGGGCTGCCTTTCTTTTGTGGCTAACCGTACTCGACCTGACCTTTGCTATGCCGTGAATGTTTTGAGTCAGTTTCAAGCAAACCCAGGTATTGTCCATTGGGACGGGTTACTTCGATTGCTGGGATATTTAAAATCTACTATGCATTATAAGCTGAAACTCTCGTGCAAGTCTAATGATCTCGCAATTTTCACTGATGCTGACTTCGCGGCTAACCGCGATGACCGGACTTCAATCGGCTGTCAAATAGTCATGCTTGACGAAGCTCCTGTCGATTGGCGCACTTTTAAACAAAAGTGCGTTTCTTTATCGACTATAGAGTCTGAATTCATTGCAATGACTGAGGCCGTCAAGAACCTAGTCTGGTTTGACCGGATACGCCGCGAGTGTGTACAGGAGGGGATCGTACCTGTACTAGGGAGGACAGCTGTAATGAATGCAGACAACCAAGCCGCAATCGATTTTGTCAAATCCCCAGTGGAAAATTATAAATCTAAGCATATTGATGTAAAATTCTTTTTTATAAGAGATCTTTTTAATAGGGGGGAATTTTTACTCAATCACGTGCATAGCTGGTCAAACTTGGCAGATATTTTTACCTAGCCATTGTCTAAATATGAAATACTTAACTTTATAAAGATCCTGTTTTTGATATAACTGATGTAAAAACTGATGTAAAATAGTTTTTTTAAAGTTCATATTATATATAAATTTTTCATGTATTTCATATAGTTATTTTCATTTTTTCTATATAACGTACCTAACTTAAGCTGGTAATTTTTGTAACATGTTAAGCTTTTTGTGACTGCACTGTACCTTAACATTGTAAATTTAGTTAAAAAAGATAAGTGTAGATAACTGCTATTGTTACTGTCAATTAACCAGCATATATAACTTTATATACGGCCAGCTATCTTGATCATTTTATAAATTTTTAAATTCTTAAATATTACTCGAATGTTAAAAATGACATTTTTAAAGTGATTTCTTTTTTAAACCAACAGTTTTTAATCTGTAAAGAAATATTATTTTTAAACTGTTTTGTATTTTGTGTTTATACAATTTGTCTATATGCATATAATTAATTTATGTTTGTTCATTCTAGGCATCTAGGGCCAACAGCATTTTTTTGTGAATGCATGATTCCAGGTACCGGAAGACTGACATGAGTGTAAATGAGTCCCCAATTCATATTAATGAATTTGAATGTTAGAGTTTTTGAAAGAGCCGTTGTGTTGTCCCTTAGGACTAGATGCCTGGAGTTCAAGTTTTCCATGAATATTTAAATTTTTTGCATAAATTTCTTTTTGTCAGCTGTAATAAAGATTTCATTTAATATTGTGATCAAAAAATCAACTAGAGCTGGTTGTAACATTTCCAAATTGGAAATTGTTATATTTTTGAAAAGGTACGTCATATTCATTCTTTTTCATTGTTTAAATTTTGAAAAGGTACGTCATGTTCATTCTTTTTCATTGTTTAAATTTTGAAAAGTTTCTATTTGCACTTTTTAAAGATTAACTTCCATGTTTGTCTTTCATTGGTCTCCAATCTAGGATATGCTAGCCTCTGTCATTGGATTGAGAAGATTTTTCATGTGCCAATTAATTTTGGAAAGTTAATTAGTTTAGCAAATAATAGATTTTTCATACACTAATAAAAATTATCTACTCTTTAAAATCTCATCATTTAAGAAAAAAATTAAATCCTTTGTTTAAATTGTTAAATTATTCAAATTGTTAAATTATTCAAATTGTTAAATCATTTAAATTGTTAAATCATTGAAATTTTTCTAGTTTGAAGTATTTGGATTTCGTTTAAATTTTTCAAGTTCGAAGTATTTAGGCTTCGTTTGAATTTTTCATGTTCGAAGCGCATTTAAGGGCTTCGTCTAAATTTTTTTTTTTACTTCAATTGTTGAAGTTGAGTGTTTTTCAAATTTTTCAACTATTACAGTTGTTTCAGCTTTTTGAGTTCAGAAATGAACTGGAGGGAATTCAAATTCCTTAAATTATTTTGAGGTAATCCTAACTTTTCCCAGCTAACGAGGTAATCTTAACAAAAAAAAAAAAAAAAAAAAAAAATTGTTTTCTTTTGATTTTGTGAATGTGATAGTGATATCTGTGGATTTTTCAATCCTTTGCTCTTTGAGTTCACTTGTAACTCTTTCGTTATAGAGGCAATGAGAGGGTAGCATTGATGGAATTCCATCAACAGATGGTTTTCTCATCGCTGGTCCCCATTCTGGATGTATACTATTGTACTTTTTATTAAGTTTGTTTTAAAGTGTTTTTAACTTATGTACTTATGCTTACTGCTAACGTAATCATCCATGTTGTGTTTACTTACGATATGCTCATATGATGTCTTGTTGAAGTCTACTGTGAACTGTCATCTGTAAAGCCAAGCCCTGTATCTCAAGTAGCAAATAAATACCTTAGTTATATTTTATCTCTGACTTTTGTTTTCTATTAAAGAGATTGACATGAATTCTGCACATACATTTTCAATTTCCAAAATGGAGTTAGGTGCCAGCAAATGTTTCCATTGTGCTATCTGCTTCTTTAAAGATACTTGTTCACGTATATAAACCTCCTAAAGGTTATATTACGTACATTAGTTATAACACCTTTTTATTCCTTTTTTAGCTCTTTCCAACAAAGTTGAAAAGTGCTTATGCATTCGGTTTTAGAATCAATGTTATTGACGTTAACCCTAGCACAAACTCTTCTGAAAATGAGTTTCTACTATGATTAGTTTATCTACAGGGAGAATCAAAAGTTTTCCATTACATTACAGCCTATGGGGAAAAATCGTTTTAAAGGAATTTTAAAGATGTTATACCCTGTCAAACATATTAAAATTTATATGCTTTTACGAAGTGCATTAAAATATGCATTCTATAAAATATGAAGTGAAAATGTAGCTATTATTCATTTACTGGGCCACACAAAGAATTCCATTAGATAATGGTAAAAGTGGTAATTGTGTGTGACATATTTTAAGTATATTAAATTGTTTCATGTATAATAAAATTGATGTATGTCAATGAGGCTTAGTATAAATTATATGATAATGTTTTCCCTAATATAAAATACATAGTATTTAAAGAGAGTATTTACAGAGAAACACAAAAGATTTAAAATAGTACATTCTTTCTGAAGTACTGTATATGTGTCTGATGATAGCTGATGGATGGATGAAATGCATTATATGCGCGTATAAGTTTAACTAAATTTATGCATTTTATACGGTGTGTATAAATGCTATAGTTATTATACAGGGCTACCCAAAAGAGCTCGCTAACGTTAATGAATATGAGCATAAGTTACCAAATTCTTAAATAAATTATGCATATTTACGCTGAACTGCATTAAAGTTACTAAGAAATGTTTGCAGAATATAGATAAAATGATATACAGTGCCACGCAAAGAATTCGGTACATGGAGCCTATGAATGATAATTTATGAGAAAGTGATTTCAGTTGTTTTAAGAGTGTTTTAGTTTAAAATAAATTTGATCTTAACTCTAATGTGTAATAAAGGTACCAGGCAAACTACAAGACTGAGCAAAGTATTCAAGTATGTTTCCATTTATTAGTATAAATTGCTGAAAGAGAAATTTCAAGCTACTAGGTATTTTTTGCTAAACTAAACTTTCCTATTATATAGTATGTATATTAGCTGGCAGATCAAATACAAGGCGGTTCAATAGTACTGGAATACATGTTTGGTTATATTTGGCTTTATTTCCTTATTTACCTAAATAATGAATGTTTACTATGGGAAGTTTTGTTAAATATTTTTTGAAGCGTTGGAAAGTGTTTCATAATCTATGCTTAACGCATGATTTTTCTTACTTGTTATTTTAATGTATCACTTGTAGCCAGTGTTCTCGCTGTCGCTCGCCATGACCCCAAATACTAAATTCTTCATTTGGTGAGTAAACAAGCGATTAGATTCGTTAAATTGCTAGTGCTCATTTTTTATTCTTTTTCTTTTTTATACATATGCATTTGTAGATATTTTTAACATATGTATATATTTAATATATTTGCAGCGAATAGTTCAAATTAGATTAATAAAAATCGTTCTCACAGTTATAAAAACTTAGGTTATTTTAGAACGTATTGCATAGTTCCCAACTTGTATGATTTGGCCGTACAATGTACGGATTTTGCTCTAAGAGTACGGATGAACAGTACGATTGTATGGTTTTGCGCACAGAAAAAACAATCGCAGAGAAATGCAAATTTCGTGAAAAGATCGCCGAAAAAGCGCACATTTCGTCAATATTTCATGAGAAAACGATGAATTTGTCAACGAACTTTGTCGAAAAGTCGCTGAAAAGCACGAATTTCCTGTGCGGATCTTGGAAAAAACGGCGATTTCACCAAAATATCGGAGATAAAACGCTGATTTCGTCTGAAGACCGCGGGAAAAAATGCCATTTTTGATAAAAGATCGCTTAAAAATGTTTTGCCAAAAGATCATTGAAAAAAATGCCGATTTCATTAAAAGACCACTGAAAAAACGCTGATTTCGTCAAAAGATCACGGATTCGTCAAAACGCCGTTTTCGAGAAACAGTGATGCGAAAATGCAAATTTTGTCAAAAGATCATCGAAAAAAAAAGTCAATTTCGTCAAATGATTGTGAAAAACCGCCAATTTCGACAAAAACTCTCAATAAATCGCCGATTTTGTTAGAATATCGCAGATAAATCGTCGATTTCGTCTAAAGATCGCGGGAAAACGCTGATTTCGTCTGAAGATCGCGGATAAAACGCCGATTTCGTGAAAGAGTCGCGGAAATCAGTTAATTTTGTCAAAGAATTGCTGTAAAAATTCAGATTTTGTTAAAAGATTGTTGAAAAAAGGCTGATTTCAACAAAAGATAGCGTAAAAATCATGAATTTTGTAAGAGGATCACTGAAAAAATGTGCACTTCATCAAAGATACCCAGTAAAATATGCATAATTAATGCCAGTAAATAAACTTTCCCTCCCACCGTCTGAACTACTGTAGTAACCTTTCAGACAATTTCGTGTGAATTTAATCTTCCTTATCTATTACAGATCATCATGCAGGACAGTTTTTTGAAAACACATTCCCAAAGTATGAAATTGGAAAAACATTTTACATTTTTTTTAATTTTTCAAAACATAAGTAGAAAAATAAATATAAAAGTAGCATAGAAAATATTGTTGAGAAATGATATTACTTTTTGCATTGCATATGCTATGCATTTTTAAGCGTGTAAGAATATATCGTGAAAATTTAAGGATTTCAAAATTGAACATGTTGGCAGATATGGTATTGAAAAAAGGGGGGTACATTAAAGATAATTTTTTTTGTGCCACACGGCGAATCTATTTTGCTAATACTTTTCTCATTTCGCGAATGTTTTTTATTTTCAATTAGCCAAATTACTAACATTGGTCAAATGTCAGCGAGAACACTGTGTTTATTGTTGAAAATTCATAATTTATAAGTCCCGTAAGAGTGCGTTGTGAACTCCTTTTGGTTGAAATGTGAAGTGAACTGAGTAGAGAAAAATGTTGTTGTTAAGAGAGTGTGAAAAGAATGGCGACCGGAGTGTTCGCTATTTATAGTTTGTGAATAGAATGGCGACCAGAGTGTTCGCTAATTTTAGTGTATTATTAAAAATATATTTGAAAATACAGTCCAAAAGTTTAATTATTTAAAAGTGTGTTTTAGTGTGCTTTAATTAGTAATAGTATTCATATACATTTTTTTATGGTCCTAGCGATCCGAAGAAGTGAGCGACCCTATGGACAAATAAAACTTACTAATTTAATTTCAATACGATTTTAATTTCAGATAATATACTGCTATTACCCTTGGATAAGATGAGGAGGGTAAGTTTTACATATTTATTACTTGAATATAAATTGTATTTCTTTTGAAAATATTTATTAAGATGGAATCTGTTTTAAAAGAGAAAAAGATATTAAAATCTAATGTAACCAAGGCAACGAACGAAATCGCAAATAAAGATAGTTTAGATAAGTTTGAATTAGAGCTTTACGAGAAAAAATCGTTTGCTTTTGAAAAAGAATTTATAGAGATATTTAAGAAAATTTTTCAACTTTGTGACGATAAAAATGCAGATAAATATATTGTTGAAATACAATCTATTCAAGAAAATATAGATAAAATATATTTAATTGTAAAAAGAAAGTTAAGTGAATTAGCTCCAGTTTTAACGAAGTTTGATGTAAATACAAAAAGTGAAGTAAATGTTAGCGAATCAATCTGCTTACCTAAATTAACTCTTCCAACATTTAGTGGACAATTGCATGAGTGGTTATCTTTTAGAGATATTTTTATTTCTAGTATTCATAATAATTCGTGTTTATCAGCGTCACAAAAATTGTCCTATTTAAAATTATCGTTGCATGCTGATCCTTTAAGGATCATTCAGTCTATTCCAATTACTGATGCTAATTATGAAATAGCATGGAATCTTTTAGAAGATCGATTTTCGAATAAATGAGATCAAGTATTTGCGCATTTGAAGCGTTTTATGTCCCTTCCTTCCATACAAACTGAAAATCCGTCCTCTATATTAAAATTAGTGGATAATGTAACTGAATGTATTAGATCATTAGAAGTTCTCGAACAAAAAATAGAGGGATTTTCAGACACTATATTTGTATACATGGTAATACAGAAGTTAGATTCTTCGTGTAAGCTTTGGTGGGAAAGAGAATCCAAAAAAGATGAAATACCGAAAATATCAGAATTGATTTCCTTTTTAAAAAATCATGCTCGAACTTTGCAAGCTTCTAAAACAACCAGTAACACATTTAGCCAAAAAAGGCAAGCTAAAGAAATAACGACATCATTTTACACAACTGCGGAAAATTCTAAGTGTATTTGCTGCAAAAATGATTCACATTCATTATTTAAATGCAATGTATTTCAGAAAATGCCTGTTAATGACCGCATTGATTTTGTTAAAAGAAACAAAATATGTTTTGTTTATCAAGTTCAAACCATTCTGCGAGAAATTGTACATCTAATTATTCATGTATGTTTTGCGGCAGACATCATTCGTCTCTTCTTCATATGCAAAGGGATGAAATAGGTAGTTCTACGTCAGTGAAACTCAATCAACAATCATCAGGAGGATTAAACGGAATTGCGAATTCATCTGTTGCCAACCAGGATAAGACATACAGCTTAAACCCCGAAGCTTTGAGCTTTGAAAGCAGGAATAATAATTTCACAGGAACTTCTGTAAATAATTTATGCAAAAAGAGAAAAACCACGATTTTATCTACGGCTTTAATTTATATTGAAAATGTTTCAGGTGAATTTATACCTGCGCGTGCATTAATAGATGTCGGTTCAAATAACTCATATATTTGTGATAATTTTGCAAAATTATTAGGATTTAGAAAGGAAAAATTTAAGGTTTCTGTTTCATGTTTGAATGATTCTAAGATTAATATCAAATGGAAAATTAGAGCCACTATTTCGAATAAGGCTGATTATAAGAGAAGAATAGATTTTTTTATTGTTCCAAAGATAACAAACCTTATACCAGGGCATTATTTTAAATTTCCATTTGCCGAGCTGCCTCAAGATGTGAAATTGGCAGATCCAAAATTTAATGAATCTAATAAAATAGATGTTTTGCTAGGAACTGAGTGTTTCTACAAATTATTACAAAATGGTCAAGTCCGTTTAAGAAATTCTGATGTCATTTTACAGAATACCGTATTTGGTTATGTAGTGGGAGGTTGTATTTCTAATTCGAATACTGGTAATATGACAAATTTAGCTACAAATGGATCAAATTTAGATGCTCTTACTCAAACATACACAGGGATTCAAGGCATTCAGCCATTTCCAGGTACATTTCATCCTGTTGGTATCCAACTGCCTCAAAGTTCACCTGGTAAACAACTTGAAGGACCTGAAGGAGCTAATCTCTTCATTTATCATTTGCCTCAAGAGTTTACAGATTCTGATTTAGCTCAGACATTCGCCCCATTTCGAAATGTTATCTCTGCAAAAGTGTTTATCGATAAACAGACAAACCTCAGCAAATGTTTTGATTTTGTTAGCTATGATGACCCTAACAATGCCCAGGCTGCAATTCAGCAAATGAATGGTTTTCAGATTGGAATGAAAAGACTAAAAGTTCAGTTGAAACGTTCTAAGGATGCTTGCAAGCCATACTAAATGCATATAATCGAGCTTACACGCATTTTTCCTATTAAGAAAGTGTGTATATTTGAAAAATTTTATCCGGTCATTATTCTGTGTTTACAAATGTGTTGAAATATATATTTATGTTTAAAAAAAAAGATTATATTATTATTATTATTATTGCCGTTCTGAAGCACTCTGTGATTCGGAAAAGTTTTGTTTTAAAAACTAATCTATGTTTTCATGTTTTCATAACCGTTTGTGTCCATAGATGTTTCACAAATTACATATTTTGCACGCGGTGTGGAGCATTGCTTTTAAACTGAGTTACTGACTTGTATAATGTTTTAAAATCAAAAGGGTATTGTTGTATCATATTTGTTAGGATTTTGTAGCAAAAAATGTTGATTGTGCTTATTAGTCTGCAATTTGGGATCCCTGATCATGGATACTTCAAGGACTAAGTTTATATTACTAGTGACCTGTAATTGTATAAACAACCTAAATTAGATATATTTTATTTTATAAACGCTTGTGAGCTGTGTACAAAATTATATGCTGTTGATAAATATCGAGATGTTGTACGATTCATATATAACTTGCTGTAATTTGTTTGTTAGTAGTTTAAAAAGTTTTTAAAAATAATTGTGAAAGATCTCGTAAAATTGTGTGCATTATTTATTAACTGTGAAAGTTTTCTCCTGCTGGTGGTCTTAGTTAAGGTTTATATTGTTAAAAGTTTCAAAATGTTTAATTTTTTCCCCTTTGTTTAAGGGTACAAAAGTGCCCAGTTGAAATTTTATCTATCCATAGTTTTCATATTGAATTATATATATATATATATATTTAACTGTAGATTTTTATATCTATAAAATTGAATTTCAAAGCTTTGCAGGTCCCTACTTATTTTATTATATTCTGTTTTATAGTTATGTAAATTTTTTAACTAATTAAGTTAGTACGTATATGTTGTATGGTATGTTTGGTTGCTTTGTTAATTTTTGTGCAGTATTATTTTATCTTTTATGTAGTCTCATTGGTACTATTGATTTTAGATCACCAGAATTTGGTGTATTTTTGTTTGAAGCATTTTTTTTTCCTTGGGCGTTATTAGTACATATGAAGATATTTAGTTTTAGCACACATTATATCATTGTTTTTATTTTATGTGAGAAACAGTTTTTATTCATACTCTCGTCCAATTGTACAGTTTCTAAATCATGCAAAGTATATTAACAAAATTAGGATTGACTACTCACTACTAAATCCGACCAAGATGTTTTTTGGTACCAGAGGTAATTTTAAGGAAAATATTGTGAACTGTCTCTCCTTTTTTTCCTGTGTAGAGTTATATCATTTTTGAAAAAAAAAATGGTTTATAGATAACTAATTCTAACCCAGAATTATCGAGACTGTTCCACATGAGCTCGATGTTTTAAGATTGTGGACTGAATTCTAGTTCAAGTTTGTCTTTTTATTGTTTTTCTTTAAGAGGAACCAAAGAAAAAAAAATGTAAAGCATGTATTTATTAAAACGTCTGCCTTACTATGTTTGGCACTAAAAAAATAGCTGGTATTTTTATAATTAACAAATTAATTTATATAATTATAATTTTTTTTCAATTGTATTGGAGTTGTTAACCATTTTTCTTGAACTGGCCAGCAAGAAAGTTTTGGAGGGCAGCTTCAACATTATTGTTGAGAAAATTTTGAATAATAACTTTAAATTTATTCTATTTACATAATTTAATTTACTTAATTTACATTTATTTAATTTACTTAGCTTACATTATAAATTTATTTTTGGCTTGATGTTGATGATGGTAATTGATGTTTTTCAAATTGGACATTGTGGGGGCTATTGTTAATTAGATATTCACTTAACAGGTCCGCAAGGATTACCATGGAGATTAGCACTGTTAGATCATAGAATATCAAAATCATGCAAGAGTAAAATTTTAAATTAATTTTATTTTGGAAATTTCAGTTTTGTTTATTGTGAGACTCTTGGAGTTATTGTTTTAATCTTGTGATTATCTTAACATGCTTTCAAGGGGATCTTATGAAAAAATATTTCCCTTGTAAATAAAATTTTCTGGATTTTTTTTTCAGTTGGTAATAATTAATTAATGCATTAATGATTTAATATATAAAATTGTGTGCTAATAAGGTGCTTTAAAGTAGTTATGTTTAGAAATTATGATGCCATATTATGTTATGATAGGAATTATGGGTATTATGGTATTAAATTAATATTTTTGAATCTGGAGTACATTTTTAAAATGTTATTACTAACTACTGATAATTTAGGCTACGATTTGGATTGGTGAATTAAGTAGTTTTTTTTTTTGGGGGGGGGGGCTAAATTATGAAAAATAATGTAAGGTAGAGAATTGCAATTATATAGTAGTATGAAGATTAAAAAAAAAGAAAATTTAAAGGTAGGAATAATGGTATTGGTAAAAGAAGATTTTTTGCCTGTATGTAAATGGGCGTTAGGCAGCATTAGTGAGATTTATACAGGATCGGATAGCAAGGTTCGGATAGTCAAGGTTCGCACTAAATCTGGCGAATTAAAGCGTCCAATTACAAAAATAGCTGTTCTCCCTATTGATAACTAAAAAAAAAATTGTTATTAAAATATTGTAAATGTTGTATTTTTTGTGTTATATTTTGTATATATTTGCTTGCTGTGTTATTTTCTGTAACTGTATTTTATAAATTTATTTGATTGTAAAATATTGAAATTTGCATTTCAATCCGGGGGAGAATGTTTATTGTTGAAAATTCATAATTTATAAGTCCCGTAAGAGGGCGTCGTGAACTCCCTTTGGTTGAAATGTGAAGTGAACTGAGTAGAGAAAAATGTTGTTGTTAAGAGAGTGTGAAAAGAATGGCGACCGGAGTGTTCGCTATTTATATTTTGTGAATAGAATGGCGACCAGAGTGTTCGCTAATTTTAGTGTGTTATTAAAAATATATTTGAAGATACAGTCCAAAAGTTTAATTATTTAAAAGTGTGTTTTAGTGTGCTTTAATTAGTAATAGTATTCATATACACACTGCTTGTTGCATAATATAAGTAATTTGATATTTTAAAGTGATGTTTCATTTTATACATATAATTTTATCATTCTTTTGAATTATCGTATTGCAATATTCATTATGAGATATCTTATCTATATTATAAAGGCTAAACGTATCTCTGCGTAAAGCGTACGTCATTTTGCGAATGGCAACTTGAAATTTCGGTTTTGCGATTTTTGCAACTAAAAATTTTTTTAATTTCTAACTATCCCACATTTTTAATTTTCACACCATCGTGTAGGGAAAAAATGTGCTTTTGAATGCAATTTGTTTGAAAATTGTATCTTAATTTATTTTTGAGATATTAATTTTTTTGTAGTTTTTAATACCGTTTTTCTAATTGTGACCACAGAAGTACTCCATTTCTATTGAAAGAAAGGGGAAAAAGGCCAAAAAAAGCAGATTATGGTATTTTTTATGTTGCAATTTTCCCATTGGCCTTTGGCTTTTCACATGTCAGAAGGATTTAGATTTCATGGGGGACAAATTCTATGATTAAGCCAAAGTGGAATGAATTTTGCAGTTTATCATTTTAGAATACCAAGCATAAGAGCCTTAATTAATAATTTTGTTTTAATAGACTCTATCAGTGTGACGTCACAGGCAACTCAACTCGACATATCAATCTCAAATACGTTCCAAACCATAGAATTATTAAAGAGAGAGAATTATTAAATCTCTTTAATAATTCTATGTTCCAAACAAACTCATAGAGTTCAGCGTGTTTTAGAGATGAACTATATCGTCAAAACCACGTGCAATACGATCGTTCAAAAAAAAAAAAAAAAGAAAGAAAAGAACGTGGAACAAGGGCTGAATTTACTAAACTAGGAGAAGTTTCCATGTCTAGCCACAATTGTTTGGCCGAATTGTGGCCCTTTTAACTCTTTCGCGATTGCAAATGTAGCTGCATGCCATTTCACCTCTATTTCTTTCTTCACTCTGTTGTTTGTTTGGAACGCATTTTCGGCCAATATGTGGAGTTGAGTTGTCTGTGACGTCACCACTGATAGTCTATAACAGGTCGTTACTATATTTAACTGCTTACATTACGATTAATGTTTAATTTTAATAATTTAGACAACTAAGTTTCATAGACATATTATTTTGTAAATTTTAGGTTAAAATAATATGTGTATGCGAGTTAGAAAACCCAATATTGGATGCATTTTTTATTGTAACTAACTTCAAAGGTTTATTATAAGTCATTGAAACAGTTCCTTCATAAATATTTTCTTTCGTCGGAATTCGACGGGTTCTACCTTGTTAATTTAATATATGAGTTTTGTGTAAAAACACTAATATACACATCTGCTGTGGTTTGTGATATGCCAGTAGTTTAAATCGCAGTGTCAAGTGTATGTACTAAAAGCCATTTATGTTTATATTTTATTCTCTTACTACAGGGTATGCAAAAAATGGAATGCCCTGACGAAGAGCCCAGTGCTCTGGAGAATGGTCGACGTGGAAATTCTCGGCTCGTCTGATAGAGTAAAGGACGCTCAATCCTTCAATTCTTTCATCGATGGGTTGCCCTCTTGTGTGACATTCATCCGATTAGATTTTTCACCTCCTATGGATTATTTGGATTTTGAGGAACTTTTTATGAGACTGCATCAAAACTGTCCCCGGGTGGAAACATTAATTTTGTCATATTGTGATTCATCAACCGATCTTTCCGAAGTCATGAATAGCTGCACTCAGTTTTTACCGGGTCTAAAGAAGTTGGTGCTTCGCTATTGTTATTTTAAAACCTATCGTGGAATTGTAGAACTTAAAGATAATTCGAATATCGAAGTTCTAGACTTGTGCTCTTCTCGTTTTTCTTCTTTTAGTAAGATACAATTCTCAAAATTGCTCTCATTAAACGAGTTGCGTTTAAATAGAACAGACGTAGAGGATGATTGGTTTGTAGGTGATACTTCTCTTTTGAATCAGTTACACGTGTTGGATCTGGGATGGACAGAGATTACTGCCTGCACTTTTACGGCGATACAGAGACATGGACAAAATCTGAAAGAATTATATTTGTGCAACTCAGATCTTGAAGACCATGATTTCAGTTTCAATAATCCGGCATTTCCTCACTTGCAGACAATCTGCCTCAGTGATACTTCCGCGACACGTGAAGCTCTCGTTTCCCTCGTCCGCTCGTATCCATCTCTGGTCAATGTCTATGTCGATGAAGATGTGGCTCGATCTTTTGCGGAGCATCCTTTTGTCGTTGCCAACAGATGCAAGTCAGACATCGTAAAAAGCATTACTAGGAGGCATGATCATAATGTACACAGTAAAAAATAAAATCCCAAATTGGGTTGTAAGACTTTTGGGTATAGTACTGTTCCTAAAATGGTATCGTTGGTGTTCTCAAAATGGTACAGTAGTGTTCCCAAAGTATTAACCCAAAATGGTTCAAAATAGAGCAGATTCTTAAAACCGTTAAGACAATTAAAAATTCTTAGATATAATTTAGATGTTAACTAAGATATTATGATTGATTAATGTAATTAAAGATCTGCCGTTTTTTAAAACCATTTTGGGCTACAAATTGAACTTTCCAATTTGGAACATTGCTGTTCCCAAAAATCTTACAACCCAATTTGGGTCTTTTGTTTTTACAGTGTAGATTATTTGCATAATTAATTGTATGTTATTTGTGAAATAAATATTTAGAATAAATTTCAAACTAATGTGCATTCGTCTGTTTTGTTTTGTCAAAATTTACCTATTCTGAGACAAAAAAACTATGAAACAAATTAATATTTACTATCTCCACTTTCGATTCGGAATCTTTAATAGAATTATTTCACAACACATTTCCTTTTAATACAGGCATTGCATAATTTACCTTTGAGATTATCAAAGATTTTCCAATCAGTTTAAAATATAACCTGTAAAATATTTTATGAAACAGTTTATCTTTTTATAGGCACATAAATGATTTTGAATATGAATATCTCATAATTTTACGCGTGGGGGGTCAAAAATGATTTTGCTTCCTGCTTATCACTATTATCCTTATTCAGAATATGACGATATTGAAAGACTCAAATAGATAAAAAGGATTTTTCAATCTATGTCAAGATTTAGGTTATATTACTTATAGAAATTTATTTCAAATATTCACGTTCTAAAAATATGAAGCAAACTTTCTTCTAATGTTTTTGGTATTACTCTGTTATCCCGTCGACCAATTTCGCCAAATTATACAAATCGCCAAAATAATAGTCAAATTATACATATACATATTGACATGATTTTTATTTTAAATAACAGAAAAAAACCAAATAATTAGTAGAATATTAATAAAAATATTAACAAAAAGTCGAAATAAAAGTCATTTAATGACATTTTAAACACGTGAATTGTAATTTAATGTCATTGAATGTGACTTTCAAGGTCATTCATTATTGGCATTTAATCTTATAGTTTGGCGATAATTTTTTGGTCGACGGGATAACCTAGTAGTACCATATTTTTTTTAAGAATGATGGTATTTTAACCTTTTCTCCTTTTTCTTTACTCAACAATAAATTCTTTAAAATTCATACGTTCAAGAAAATTAACACTGCCATATTCCAATGCCAAAGATGTACCCCGCCCCCTTTCTTTTACTTACCCATCATATGTAATACAGGGTAAGTCTGGCAATCAATTTGAAAATCGAAATGTTTACGCTTATAGATTAGGGTGGATCGATTTTTTTTTCCCCACAGTGTCAAATTCTACCTATGCGGAAAAGATGTTCTCTTGGATGGAGATTAAGGGAAAATAATTTAAAAAATTAATTTTAAATTTTACTATTGCCACAATGAGGTTGAATTTCGAAAAAAAAATGAAAAAAGACCTAATTTTGGCTAGAGGATTTTTGATTCAAAATAATAATTAAAAAAATTATCCAAAACCTGTTTATGCGTAAAAGATGTTATATTATATAATGAGTATGAGAAAAATAATTTCAAAATTTAAATCTGCCGCAGTATGGCTCAAATTTATGTATTTGAACGTTTTTACCGTAAAAAAACAATGTTTTTTGTAAAATAAAATATGAATTTTAAAATATTTAACATTTATTGCAATGAGGAGATATTTATTTGATTACAAGATTAAAACTCTAGTTTCTTACTTAAGAGCTTATTTATTGTTAAATCAAGAAAAATCGTCAACATTATAATTGGCGATAATGACGCTTGGTATGGAATATTGGCATGAGATTTTGTAATTCAATTCGATTTTTATAAAACCGTTTCATATATTGTCCATGCAAAACATAAAATGCTTCTGTGACTATTTTGCTTATTACTTTTGTAGAATCGTGAATAGATATTATTGACAGTAGGTATTATTGCTATCGGATTGACTGCTGGATGTACTATAGCTTCTGAAATCATGTCGTTGCTAAATCCCTCGGTTAGTGGAGGTTTGACACATTTTCCTACTTAATTAATTCTATGTAATCCATCGCAAAATGTGAAAAGCTGGTAAATGGAAATATAGATATTATTTAATTTCATTAGTATTACAGACCGTTTGATTTAACTCGTGCGCTTTAAGAATTCATCTACTGACATAAATGAAAATACAAAAAGCTTCTCACATGCAGCGAATATTTTAAGCTATTGCTTAGCTTTTATTGCAGGCTTTGAGCGCGGCGACCGAATGTAGAAATTCCGTAATGCGAAAAAACCTGACACTCCTAACAACTTAACACTCGGCTAACATCGTTTCAGTTCGGAACGGTAGACTTCGGCAGACATTGACGCGGTATTTTTCAGATATTTAGAGGATATCAAGTCTCAAACTTATGTTTCTTATTTCAGTTACTACAAATCTATAGTTTCAATGATAAAAATTCCTGATTAACCTACATGTATTGTAAGATAATAAAAATATTTTAAACGATATTAACTTCTCATTTATTCAATAAAAGAAAAAAATTTATTTTCTTATCGCTCATCACGCTCAAAAAGGTAACTTGAATTAATATCAAAGAAAAGGAAAAAACTTGAATTAATAAAAAAAAAAACCTGCATAAATAAAAAATATATAAATAACTAAATTTTTTTTTGTAATTTGTAGAATGTGTATAGAAAAGAACCGTCTTAAGATAAAACAAGGGTGGATAATGTAGCTTATGGTGATTGGAGACCCGCCCCAAGTGAGGATCGAAAAATTTAAAATCCTTATAACTCGCGATCTAATTTTCGTGGCGCGGCCAAATTTTGTTTGGTAATTTATTATGAGACAGTGTTAATTTTTGGTGACAGGAGACCCCCCCACGGTGAGGGTAAAAAAAATTTAAATGCTTATAACTCGCGATCTAATTTTCGTAGCGAGGCCAAATTTTGTTTGGTAATTTATTAAGCTATTGCATAGTTTTTATCGCGGGCTTTGAGCGCGGCGAAAGAATCTAGAAATTCCGTAACGAGAAAAACCTAGCACTCCGGCTAAAGTCGTTTCAGTTTGGCAGACTTCGGCACGGTATCCTTCGGTAGACTTCGGCAGACATTGAATCGGTATTTTTCAGATATTTAGAAGATATCAAGTCTCAAACTTATGTTTCTTATTTCAGCTACCATAAACATATAGTTTCAATGATAAAAATTCCTGATTAACCTACATGTATTGTAAGATATTAAAAATATTTTAAACGATATTAACTTCTGATTTATTCAATTAAAGAAAAAAATATTGTTTTGTTATCGGTCATCACGCTCAAAAAGTATAACTTGAATTAATATCAAAGAAAAAGAAAAAACTTGAATTAATACCAAAGATAAAAAAAACTGCATAAATGAAAAATAAATAATTATAATTGCATAAGTTGATTAAAAATGCTATGCAATAGCTTTACCGCAGCAGTCTCCGAGTGCCACACGTATTTTTTTTTATTTCACCAATGAAACATTTACGCCCAGCCGTAGTTCCATCCACACTACGAAAATATGACGTAGTGGAACCTCATTGGTGTGTAACTAGCACAAAAAAACATTGTAATGAACGCTTAAAGATCAATTCCATACTTCGAATAACACATTCTTTAACATCTATGTTAACAAATATTCCGTCACAACCGATTGTAACCAACTTTGTTACATATTATTGTTAACACATGACAAAAAAAAAGTGTACGTCGTGTTTTTAAATTGTTTAGCATTCTCCCGGAATATATATATATGTGGCCCATGTAATTGGAACCAAGTTCTTTTTTCAAGCTCAAGTCTGCTTCTATTATAATTTTTCTTCTGTTGTCTTCTAGTGATGTAGTCTTGTCTTTACACCCATCAAAGTTTAACTCTCTTAAGACCAAGGATCAATTTCCTCTCATACCTCAAACGACCAGAAGACGGTCGAAATTCTGAAAAAATTCCACCCCCAATCTCATTCTGACTGAGGTGAACTGGAGGGTTGTATTTCTTATCAGAACTTCACCGCCTCTTTCAGAGAGGGAAAAAAACGACAGGACTTTTTTCACCGGGGAGAAGGCAAAGGGAAAAAAATATCATTGTAATCAAAGAAAGTAATACTTTTTAGAGGATGATTGTTATAGAGGAGAGCTGAAATAAAAAATTAGCCATTTTCATCCGACTATTTTAACTATTATTATCCGACACATATTAGTAGTGCACAAGTAAATCAGAAGATAAATTTCATAAATTCATTTAATATTTTATTGCGTGTATAAAAGTGCATGTAAATAAAAAAAATTCTAAGGTTTTTTTTTTTTTTTTTTTTTTTTTTTTTTTTTTTTTTTTAAGGAAACAACAATTTGGTGCATTGCAATTAGTTGCGTTGAATAAAATCAACGTAATAAGTTAAATAAAGGAAATTAAAAAAATGAAAAAGAATTTCATTTCTTTCAGCATGTATAATACATTTGTCATATTAATTTGAAGCATGAAATCAAGTCGCTTTTAATGTGCTTTAGACATAAATTGCGAAATCTATCTTTTGAACTTTTCGCTCGTACATTTGCTTGGAAGTTTTAGCAATAAAATTACACATTTTTATTAATACACATTTCATATGCGAAATTATTTGTCTTTTAGAAATTCGGTCACTATTTTTTGAGCTGACTGACTACTATTATAATTGGTCACATTTCTAAAATAATATTCTAATTTTATCAATTAAAACATACCCTTCGTTTTAAAAATGATGCACATTTTATTCGAAAGCGTAAGCAATTTTATGGAGATTATTTATAGTATATTTGTACTGAACATGTATCACATTTTTTTTTCGCTCGGAAAATGCCATCAATAAATATTTAATAATCCTTATTTTACCCTCTTCTTAAAAAAACTGGCCATTTAACTTTTTTGTTTTTGATTTTTAAATTATTATTTTTATATAGCAGTTTTCTAGCAAATAAATTATATTTGTTTCGAATCGCAAATTATCCTGTTCTCCCATTCAAGGAATATCTAAGAAAGCCATGCATAGGAAATGCATACATATATTCAGATTTTAGCATACGTTTGCTTATTTATGCTACATTAATCATGATTATTTATGATTAATTAGCTCATTATTTATGGTACCTTAAATTATACAAAATTACAACTTCAGGGCCTTTATTTTATTTAAAAGTGCTTGATTTCGATTTATTTTGTATTTTAAAACCTTGTTTGGGTTTCAAGGATGATTTTGAATTGTGTCAGATCGTAAAATTAAAATACATTTATTTTTAGAGTATTGAATCCCAATGATGCGCATGCTTAAAAAATGAAAAGCAAAAAAAAAAAAAAAAATTTTTTTGAAAATGCATTTTTTAATCAACAATTTTAATAAATTTAACTATCATAATATTTATAATACATTAAAAATATAATAGAAAGATCACCGAAAAGTGGCAATATTTGACAATTATAATAATAACGCTTTATAAATATCACTGGTAGCACCACCTGTCGCACTCACTGTAATCAGCCCTCATTTCCTTTTCTGTTAATTTGTGCAATTCTACCCCTTACGAGTTTACAATAGCTGATGACGGGATAATGATCTTCAATCTTGAAACTCGTCCTATGCATCGTTTCGACTTTATAGTGATTTTTACGAATTTAGGAAAAAAGTGGCATAAACTACAATTTATATAATTTAAGGGGGGCCCCCTTTTTTAATTAGAAAAAGAACCCCTTAACTAATCAACCTTATGATACGCCTTATCATAGTGAGCCTATATACAAAATTTGGGAAATCAGATAATTCTGCGTAAAAAACTATTTACTTAATTTAAGAGATTTTAGCCCCCGTTCCCCCTTCTATACTTTGACATTAAACCCTTAAAACTGTTCAGGGATTCACATTATCAGAAAAACTTACATCCAAAATTCGAAATCCATCAGATAATTGTGAAAAAATCAATTTAACTAATTTAAGGAGAATTGTGCATCAAAAACAATTTATCAATAACAACTAGGGGGGGGAATCGCCCCCCCCCTTTTTAAATAGCAAAAGAACCCCATAACTAATCAGGGATACGCCTTATCATAATGAACCTACATCCAAAATTTGAAGCAACTCCGATAATTGCGTAAAAAGCCATTAATTTAATTTATCAAAGTTTATCCTCGTTATCTCCTTTTTATTTGGCCATTAAATACTTAAAACTATTCAGAAATTCACCTTTTCAGAAAGAATCAATATTTAAAATTTGAAATACATGAGATTATTTTACATAATAACCGATTTATCTAATTTAAGGGGGAGATAATCACCGCCCCCCCTTTTTAATTAGCAAAATAACCCCATGCTTAATCAGAGATACACCTTATCATAATCAACCTACATCCAAAAATTGTTGTAAATCGGATAATTCTGCGTAAAAAAGCCATTTATTAAATTTAAGGGGAGATATCCTCTGTTCCCACCGCTATACTTAGCCATTAAACCCTTAATACTATTCAGGGATTCACCTTATCAAAAAGAACCTATATTTAAAATTTTAAATAGATCACATAATTTTGCATAAAAACCGATTTGTCTAATTTAAGGAGGGGGATAATCGCCCGTTCCCCCATTTTTACTTAGCAAAAGAACCTCCTAGCTAATCAGAGATATGCTTCGGATAATTGTGCATCAAAAACAATTTATCTAATTTAAGGGGAGGATAATAGCCCCCCTTTTTTAATTAGCAAAAATACCCCATAACTAATCAGGGATACGCTTTATTATAATGGACCTACATCCAAAATTTGAAGCAACCCCGATATTCTGCGTAAAAAGCCATGTATTTAAATTAAGGGGAGATGTTCTCTGCCAACCCCCTATACTTAGCCATTAAACCCTTAAAACTATTCAAGGATTCACCTTATCAGAAAGAACCTATATTTAAAATTTGAAATACATCGGATAAATCTGCATAAAAAACGATGTATCTAATTTGAGGGGGAGATAATTACCCGCCCCCCCTTTATAATAAGATAAAGAACCCTTTAACTAATCAAAGATGCGTCTTATCATAATAAACCTATGTCCAAAATACCAAGCAAATTGGATAATTCTGCGTGAAAAGCTATTAATTTAATTTAAGAGAGATTATCCCCCGTTCCCCTTCTATACCTCACCAGTAAACTCCCAAAACTCTTCAGGCATTGTATACTATATACACCGGTGTCCAAAAGTTAAGCATAATTGGTAATTAAGTGAGTAATGAAAGAAATATAAATCGAAATGTGGTGAAACTCCAAGTGTGTAAACAAAATAGTACGCGTTATAAATTTTCGAGAAGAGTTTTCCCCGAAATCGAACAGGGGACCGTCAACAAATTAAAAAAGAACGAAGATCTTTTGGATAACCCTGTCAAAACTAATGTAGCAAAAGCGTTCAAACTGCACATTATGATTAAGTGGCTTATTGTAATGTACTGTGTTTATTTTTATAAGGATAGCATGTATACTCGTAGAGAAATTAAGGTTTTTATAAAAACAGTCCTAAATTTTTCCAAGTTTTTTGCTTATAATTTGCAGAGTTCTTAATATAAAATAATGTTCTTTTCTGAAAATATGACAAACATCATTGTACACAATACCCTGTCATCAGAATTTAAAAATAATAAAAATTGTATGAAAAATGAGTTGGTTTAGTAAATAATTTTTCATTGCGCATGCATCAATGATATCAAAACTTCATTTGCATATTGTGTTAGCTAAATGTATAGAGCAACTTCTGTAAAAGTTTCAAAAACATAGCTTGAAAATTCTGAAAATGATCGTCTATAGAATCAACTCAAAATCCGTTTTTCGTAAAAGGAACCAAAAAATCAGGGGTTTTATTCAAATATAGTTGTACCTGCAATATTGTGTAGGCACTAAACAATGGAATATGGATACAGCCCCTCATCTTTTTGCTTCATCTAGGGAATAATGGATTTTGATCTCATTCTATCAACGATAATTTTCAGAATTTTAAGCTATGTTTTTGAGACTTTTACAAAAGTTGCTCTATACATTTAACTAACATAATATGCAAATGAAATTTTAATAGCATTCACGCATGCGCAGTAAAAAATTATTTAGTTAACCTGCTCATTTTTCATACAATTTTTATTATTTTTAAATTCTGATGACAGGGTATTGTGTACAATGATGTTTGTCATATTTTCAGAAAAGAACATTATTTTATATTAAGAACTCTGCTAATTATAAGCAAAAAACTTGGAAAAATTTAGGACTGTTTTTATAAAAACCTTAATTTCTCTACAAGTGTACATGCTATCCTTATAAAAATAAACACAGTACATTACAATAAGCCACTTAATCATAATGTGCAGTTTGAACGCTTTTGCTACATTCGTTTTGACAGGGTTATCCAAAAGATCTTCGTTCTTTTTCAATTTGTTGACGGTCCCCTGTTCGATTTCGGGGAAAACTCTTCGCAAAAATATATGACGGGTACTATTTTGCTTACACACCTGGAGTTTCACCACATTTCGATTTATATTTATTTCATTACTTACTTAATTACCAATTATGCTTAACTTTTGGACACCAGTGTATTAGAGATGGGAAATATAGTTATTTTTGGTTAACAGGTTATACCGTTCCATACATTCACAGGTAACAGGTTTCAACAACCTGTTATTTTTGTAACGTAATAACTAATCAATGAGAATATGCTGTCAACAGACATTTTTATTAGAGGGACTTTAATTCTTGAATAATTTTGATATATAAGTGTAGACTCTGTTTTAGTTCAGATAAACATACACCTTTAAAATAAATTTGATGTTGAAAATTTAATTTTTGCAAGAGAAAAACTTAGTTAGCTGTGGTGCTTTGCATTTCACGCGTTATTATCGTTTTCTTGCACTAAAAATGCATTTTTCTTCGTTGAAATTTCATAAGTATCATAACTCACAAAGTTTTACCCGTAGAAGTTTTATGCTGTTTTACCTGTTAAAACGCATAGAAACTTTTTCTAAATAAAAGTTTTAAACTTATTTAACACTATATAAAATATGTAATTTCTTAACAATTTAAAAAATAATTATTTTAATGTAAATTGATATTTATATGATGCAGAAGAAAGTTTAAAACATTTTTGCAATTCGTACAATGCCTCTAAAACTGGCGGTTTAGAAATCAACTTTTTATAAACGACCAGAAATATCTTCCATGAAAAATAACACCGGTTTTACAATAAAATTTGTAAAAAAAAAAAAAAAAAAAAAAAAAAAAAGATCTTTATTTGTTGGTACCTTGACTTGAAGTTCAAATTTTGACATCCGCGAATCAATATCTGTCAACACATATTCAAAGCTTATCCCACAAGAACACGAAACATTACTTATACATTTTTAATCAAATGTCATTCATCCAACAAATTTCGTATGTACATTAACCACCCCCCCCCCCCAAAAAAAAAAAAAAAAAAAGTTGTGACAGGCCAAAAAATGACGTTGGTAGTATAAAATTGGCGCCCTATAAATTTCCGCGTTCGGGCCGACCACCCCCTTGCCCCTACCCCTTTTCGCATGGCGCTGCCCTCACCAGGCTATTTTTCTTCTTTTTTTTTCAGTAAAAAAAAATTACGAAAATAATGTTTTCGAGTTCTTATTTCCTAATGACGCAATAATGACAAAATAATAATAATAAAAAAAACCCAGTAATAAACATTTTATTAAAAAAAATCATAGCGACAGAATACCCCCCTCCCCTTCTCCAAATTATATGAGTACAAAGTAATATCCCTTTTAAATATTCAAAGTCAAAGATTGCCACCGTTTTACTCATCTAACTACACCAACCAAAGATTTTCTCCCGTGCGATAAAACAGCTTTCTATCAACAATTAAATCCGCATATCAGAGTTTCCCCCAGGTTTAAAAAAGGGCACTTTTTACATTTTTCAGGGCACTTTTTTCTTTTTTCAGGGCACTTTTTCATTTTTCAGGGCACTTTTATAGAGTTGAATCTAGAATCTAGCGGTTCAAAAAGTCGTGAAAAAACAGAAATTTCATCAAAAAATTGAAAAAAAGAAAAAAAAAGATAAATTTTGTTAAAAGATCGCGAAAAAACGGCCAATATTGTTAAAAGATCACGAAAAAACGGCCAATTTTTTTAAAAGATCGCAAAAAACGGCAGATTTTGTTAAAACGCAAAAAACGGCAGATTTTGCTAAAAAATCGCGAAAAAACGGCAAATTTTATTAAAAGATCGCAAAAAACGGCATATTTTGCTAAAAAATCGTGAAAAAACGACAAATCTCGTGAAAATATCGCGAAAAAACGGAACTTTTCACAAAATTTCATGCGATTTTTGGACGAAATTTGCCGTTTTTTTCGCAAATCTTTTGACGATACCTGCCGTTTTATTGATATTTTTTGACGAAAGTTGCCATTTTTGCGACTCATTTGACAAAATTTTCCGTTTTATCGCGATTTTTGGAAGAAATTTATCGTTTTTCCACGAAAATTTTGAGTAAATCTGCCGTTTTATGAAATTTTGTTACGAAATTAGGCATTTTTTGCGAATCTAGCAGGAAATTATTTCGCGATTTTTAACGAAACTTGCCGCTTTTTTTTGCGTTCCGTCGCCGATTTTTTGCATAATTTACGCGCTATAGCGCGTTCGGATCATTGCTGGAGGGCTGCGTTTTTTCAAATGTGGGGCAAGAAGGGCGCTATTTTTTTGAATGAATGACAAGAGGGGCGCTAGTTTTTGGATGAGGGGCAAGAGGGGCGCTATTTTTTCAACTAAAGGGCAGGAGGGGCGGAGCGCCCTCCTGAAACCCTCTGGAGGAAACTTTGCGTATATCTTTTAATTCCATTTTTCAAACGCATATTCTTTCCCATTAAAATTATGACCAAAGATGGCCTACATTAACTCCTTGCTTTTTAAAATCCGCAAGCGTCACTCACTAAATACATACGCTTGAATAAAAACATATTTCCCCACCATTTCATTTTCAGTATTCTATCTACTTGTTCGATAAATGCAGTTTTTATTATTCCACTGATTTTTTTCAATATAGTTTTCGATATTCTAAAAACATATTTATTGCTTTAATCTTTGTAACTGTGAGCGTTATAAAAATATTCAAACGATAAAATAATTTTTGGGGAAAAACTGAAGCCAGGTGTTTTTAAATATCCATAGAATAATGAACAACCAATAGCTTTTGAGAGATTTTACCACGTGAACTTTTGAGATAGCAAACGGACAATTATTCATGTGATTGGCTCACTTGATTAGACCAAAATGATTTTTAATGTCTTAGAGTCGTAGAAGGATAGTGTTGCGTCAAAAGAAAAGTCTTGTAGTTTTTCTTTGTGCGTAGGCATTTTTTCTCTCTCTATGTTTCAAAAGCGTTTTAATGTTGTTGGGGATTTTATTTTTTGCAATAATAGAAATTCTTTGTCTTAGAATTCAAATAGATTTATAAGCTAGGAAATAGATTTTATATAACTAAACTTTTATTAATGTATAAATATTCATTCCTAAAATAATTTTTAGCCTTGCTATTTGCTTCTTCTTTTAAAATGCTTATCACACGAGGCGTTCCAAAATTAACAGGGACTTTTGGTAATCTGTTACCGAATAATAAGTTTTTGGTTGATATTACGAATTTTTATCCTGTTATGTTAAATAATGCCCATCTCTACAGTGTATAAGCCTTATCAGAAAGAATATATATCCAAAATTTGACACACGTTGGATAATTCTGCATAAAAACCGATTTATCTAATTTAGGGCAGATAGGGGGAGGCGGTTAATTCCCCCCCCCCCCAAATTCCCAAATTTTTATTGGTTTCAAGAAATATTTTTTTATAGCTAAAGATTTACAGATTTTTGATTTAAATATCACAAATGCTTGCTTTTATCATGGATCTATCCAAAAATATAACTTACTTATTTATTTATTTGTTAATCTTGTAATGCCACGTGGCACATTCTCTGAAGAAAACTTCATTTATATGAGAACGAGATATTTCGCAATTCCTATTTTAAAAGGCTATATATAAATTTTCTTCTTAGGATGCATATGAAATTTTCTACAGATTTTTTGTATTATATTTCTAATAAGTTGTCATGAAAATTTTTGTGGAAATATGCTGATAAATGCAGAAAAAAAAATCTTGAACCCATCACATATGTATTTAATATGCTTTATAATGATTGTTTTTAAAAAACCTATTGACAAATTGAAATTACCCATCTACACACGACATTGAAAAAATTGAAAAAAAGCAGTTAGAGTTACGACGAAATAAATTTTGTTGCATCATTTAGATAAATAATTTCATAATTAGATAAACGCTGTGTCTAAAATTAAAGATGTTATTTTCATGGTTAATTAATTTAAACTGCATTCTTAAAAAACATTCCAAATTTCTCAAAATCGTTGTAAAATACACACATTGTACTTATTAAAAGTTGTTTTGCATTTTCTTGGAGATTTTTTTTATTCATAATTTAGGAAACATTAGTAAATTCTTTGTAATCATTTAATTGCTAAATACAAGAGTTTAAATTTATAGTCTTTAATTCTAAAACAGTAGTGATTAAAGATAAGATTATAATTAAAAGAAAATAAAAAAAAATTATCTAAGAGCACTCAATGTTTTATTTATGATTGTGTTTTCAGGTGAAATATACAGCTTAACAATAACTTTATGTTAATTAGGCATTTGTCTGAGATTTTTCAAGTTATTTTAGTGTATTATTTATCTATTTTGTAAGTTAATGTTAGTTAAAATGTTATAAAAAACATATTTTTTTAAAGCATGAATTTTCTTTTATTTACTTTTTTTTCTTTCTTTTTTTTTCTTTATCTGATAGAAAAAGAAAAAGTTTCATGTTTTTTTTTCTTTGTGTATCATATCTAATAAAAATATTTTCCCATTCCTTCCAAATAACCAAAAAATTTTGTTTCTTTTGAAAATGAATTCCAGTAAAATTTATTAAAATTAACTTTTAACCATTAGCTTTTGTAATGCATTTATGTGATGATATTGAATGTCTTCAAATAGCAATTCACTCATATCAGCATTATCTATCAATGTATACTTCCGTTTAACGAATGCATATATTTCTGATATAAACTATTCAAAGAAACTTATGATAATTTTGGGATTTTTATCCTTACTACATGTTGACGCAGAAAAAATGTTATAATACAAGTCTTATAAGACTTCTGAAATTTGTATTTGACTTAAGCAGAAAAATAATAGATTGAACGATAAACACGGCACATGCCTCCTCTGCTTTCCACCCTCCCCCTCCCCCTTAGTTTCAGCTCTGATAATTCAGAGCAGACACTATAAAATAAACTGTCTAATTTAGGTAATTGATATGATATAACTTCATTAGAAAAAAAAATCTAGAAGGAAAAAAAAGGGGGTACACAAAAATCAAAATGTCTGTGCCATTTTCATCAAAAAGTGCAGGAAGTTAGTTATACTATTATTTTAACACAATCAAACAGATTGGTAAATTTATCACACAAATTGTTTATTTCCAACTGAACGAAAAATTGCCCAAGCCGGGAATCGAACCCACATACTTCGCTTACAAGGCCAATGCTTTACCTGTTAAGCTTACTGGGTGATAGCCGTCTGGGATTTTAGCAAAAAATCCGATCCGCTCAGTCAGAAATATTAAATTCGTGTAATAAATTTACCAATCTGTTTGATTGTGTTAAAATAATAGTATATGTACATACCCATCGTTATACGGAGTTCCATTACCTGCGGTTTATTCTGCCGAGCTGTCTAATTGACAGACCAGATATTATGACCAACAAGGTTATCTGAGCGAAAAATCCCAGATGACTATCGCCCAGTTAGCTTAACAGGTAAAGCATTGGCTTTGTAAGCCAAGTAACTGGGTTCGATTCCCGGCCTGGGAGATTTTTCTCTCACTTGAAAATATTTAATTTGTGCAGGAAGTTATGCATAGAACTGAACTAAAATTGCTGTGAAGGATTATTTTTGGTTGACGAAAGTAGGTCCTTCCTGAATTAGAAAAAAAAATCTGCCTATCATTCTATTGTCTATCGGCTCGTGCAGAGATAAAAACTCGTTTTTATTCAGATTCATTGACTGAAGCAGAAATTTAAGATGAAAATCAAAGTTGGTATACCATTGAATTAAAAATTATTAAAGCATTAACATGCATAACTATTTTTTTAAATATTAAAATATAACATAGAAGAAAGTTTTGGGGATTGGCACATCCAACTAGTTCTGTTATGTAACTGTTGTTAAATTCACAAGTACAGCAACTTTTTTTTTAATACACAATTTAAATGAACCGAGATTGGAGATATCCGAGTTGCAGTAGCCCCCTCTCAAATCCCCACAGCTTGGGATCGGAGGTTGTGCAGACTTTCGATCATTGTGTTGTTTACATTTTTTTAAACATTCATTTGAATGTCATTAAGTATGCAACAAATGCTTGCAATATGGTAAAACATTAAAATAAACTAATAAACTAAAATAATAAAAATTTAGATAACTTTTAGAATGATTAAAATATTAAAAACAAAGTTTAAATTAATCAATCAGGCCCCGATTATGACTAACTGGGCAATGATAAATTAATTACATGATGAAATAAAAATTACACTTGAAAAGTCTGATAATTTAAAGCGATAAATATTTCAAAATAAAATACTACTTGAAGTAAAACTATATTCAGTAAAACGTAATCGAGCAAACTTTTAAAAAAAGATCTTGAGTACATAAGAATGCATCTTCGGATTTAACACTGTTACAGTGTTGCCAGTGGGCTACTTTTTTAAAATTCAGATTTCTTGATTTGCACCACTTTTTTAAAACGGTAAAATTCTGTTTGTTTTCAGATTTATTAATAACAAGCGTCTAGGGACAGCACTATCACAGAATGCACAGCGCACAAGTTTCGCTTTCAAGAAGCCGAAAACCAGTTTTCACGGGGGAGAAAAGTGGGATGTATGAAATCTTCCCCCATGAAATCTGCCCCCGTCCGCCATTTTGACCTCTACATTAGAAGGGGGTAGATATCCAGCGGTGCAACTTTTCACTTTCTACGAGGGCCTGATATCTGCCCCCAGTATATCTTCCCCCGTCCGCCATTTTGAGCTCTGCATTAGAAGGGGGAAGATATCCAGTGCTGCAGAATTTCACTTTCTATGAGAGCCTGATATCTACCCCCAGTATATCTGCCCCCGTCCGCCATTTTGACCTCTGCATTAGAAGGGGGTAGATATCCAGTGCTGCAGCATTTCACTTTCTACGAGGGCCTGATATCTGCCCCCAGTATATCTGCCCCCGTCCGCCATTTTGAGCTCTGCATTAGAAGGGGGAAGATATCCAGTGCTGCAGAATTTCACTTTCTACGAGAGCCTGATATCTACCCCCAGTATATCTGCCCCCGTACGTCATTTTGATATCACAGTAGAGGGGACATACATGGAGTGCTAGAATATTTTTTAGGTTCATCGAGAACCTAAGAATCCTGGCTATATATCCTTTCTGCGTATAGTTTTTATTGTTTCTGCTAATAATCATACGGTTTATTTATCTAGAAATTTGTAGACGACACTTAAAATGTAACTCTAAAATTATATAATCTATACTAGCGGCCTTCGCCCGCTACGCTGGTCGGTTTATCTAAAGAAATCTTGAAGAAGTAGTTAGATAAGGTTCAGACATACATTAAAAAAAAAAAAGCAAGTCGATCATTCAAAAAACGTTGGGAAATATCAAATATTTACTGTAATTTTTTAAGAAAAACAAAGTTTCGAAAAAAAAAATTAAATCGAAAAAAAAATTACACTGACATATTAATGCAAGGAAATTTTCCCAGAGAGAAAATTCGCCTTGAATACAATATTTCAAATTCTTTTAATTGCTTATAGGCGTTAATGCCAACATAGTGAAAAAAAATTCCATGCTGGGAATCGAACCCGGGCCATCAGTATGGCGCACTGACGTTCTACCGACTAAACCACATGGAACGACAGCCAGCTTGAAACTTTCTCATACTTAAGTAGACTGGCGAAAACATAACGATAGCGCGTTTTAAAATCGCACAGTGACATCTATTGGATTTTATATGTACTAAAAAACGTTATGTACTAAAAAACGTGAGCAGCGCACCTAATAGTTTCTTTTGTTTCTTTTTGTTACTTTTTTGTCTGTTGTCCGATTTTGATGAAACAAAGCCTATACACTGCCCGGGAGTGTGCATTCTTCATTAGTGAAAACCGCATAAAAATCCATTCAGTAGTTACGAAGATAACCTCGAACAAACAGACAGACAGACAGACAGACAGACAAAAAATTCAAAAAATTTTTTTTTGTGTTTCATTGGTTTTCTTTTATCGCCCTGACTCCATTTTTGTCAATTATCTTCATTGTACAGACACACCGGGTCCTACTGTTTTATTATATGTATAGATGAGGACGTAAACTTCAAAACGCACTTTATCGACATTTTTAAAAATGAATTTTCTGTATGAACCTATTCTATTAATAAATCTGCGTAAAAGAAAAAAAAACTATAATTTTAGAAAAAAAATGAAAAAAAGAAAGAAAGAAAGTTTTAACGTGTGTTTTGGCATTGTAAAATGTTGGTGTTTACAATGAAAACTAATAGTTTTTATGATATTTATTTAAATCGCAAAAATTTTACTTTCTGGAAAAGGCAAAGATTGAAACTCACGCCCTCTTATATACATGCAAGATTTTTAGTATTTTTGTAGATTTTTAGCATTTTCCAACAAAGTTAAAGAGTGCTTTTGCATTTTGTTTGTTTGTCCGTCTGTCCATGCACTGATTCCCGTAAATACACTCGGATTTTTATACAATTGATAAAACTTATTTAGGTTTATTAAAACATGTTTGTTATTACATATTAAGTATGTACTGTTAATGTTTCAATTTTAGGGACACTTAAAAGAATTGAAGAGTATTTTAATGACATTACGCTATTCCAAATCTTTTGAAACTGGCATAAATTCTTGAATTTCTTTACGATTACGTTAAAATAGAACATTCTTAACATTTTTTATTAATTTACAGGGACACATAAAAGAAATCGGTTACGGTACTGTCTTTGCATAATAATCGCTGGAGTGTACGTTTTAAAATTCGGTATACGCTTTTAAGTTTGATTAGTTTTTTTTTTTGCGTATTACTCTTTATATTAAATTCTATACCTAATACACAGTACCAAAGAACAGAATTCTAATTAATGTTTATTAAATCAAATAAAAAAATTACTTCTAAGTTTTAAATACTCGAAATGATAATAATAAAAATATACGCTTTTTTCCAACTTATATAATAATTAAAAATGTGGTTTCAATATCTATATTATAAAGACCAAAAGTATCTGTGCGTAACGCATACGTCATTTTAAGAATGGCAACACTTTAAAGTTTCAAATGCATTTCCGGTTTTGCAATTTTTCTACTGCAAATTTTTGTATTTCTTAACTGCCCACTTTTTTAATTTTTACGCCATCGTATAGGGGAAAAAATGTACTTTTAAATGCGATTTATTTGAATACTGTATCTTAATTTATTTTTGAAACATTAATTTTTTTGTAGTTTGTAATACCGTTTTTCTAAACGTGGCAACAGAAGTACTCCATGCTTATTAAAAGCAAAGGGAAAAAAACCGGAAAAAAAACCAGACTACTGGATTTTTATGTTGCAATTTTTTTATTAAAAGTGAAAAAAAAAATAATTAAACTACGTTGTGTCAAGAATATTGTCTGTTATAAAACCCAGTGAATGTTTGTTTCTTTTACAAAATTCCATTTATGCTTTAAAAAAGTATATGGATAGTTTAGTATCTGTTTCAGTTAATAGCTATCGAGACTTCAAGTTTTGAATCAAAATGATCAAATTAAATTATCGATTTTCTTTAAAAAGTGAATACAGATATGAAAGGTGTATATTTAAATTTTGATATGGTGAAAATGACGTCAGATTTAGGTTTGGGGAAAATATTCTATGTTTGAGTAAAAGTGCAATCAATTCTGATTTTTTTTCATATTGGAATACAAGCATTAAAACCTTAATAACTTTATTACAATAAAAGATCTTTATTTTTATTATTTTTTTATTTTTTAGATGTAGAATAAAATTTAATTTTAATAATATCTGTAACTGAGTTTTATAGAAATAGTATTTTGTTAACTTTAGATTGAATATAATTTCACATAAAGAAGTACTTTACAATTAAATTAATTAAAAAATATAAAATACAAAAACAAGTTAAAAAAGGACGTGTATACAGTGAAAAACTTCATAAGCTAAAAATTTCATGTTTTGAGTGAAAAGAATAGCATACAGTCATGGGAATAGGTGCCCCCCCCCCCCCAAAAAAAACCCCACCACACTAACGCCTCAACAAATTATTGTAGAAGAAAGTTGTTGGTACCAAAGGATTGGAAATAAAGTGCACTATTAAATGATGCATATAAAATGTGCTAAGTGGGGGGAGGTGACATGTACATATTAAAACGAACTGAAACTTTTTTTTTCAACGGCAATACCCAATTTTAACAAGATATTTCAAATTTTTGGTTTAAATTATGCCTAATATATATACATACATATATATATATATATATACATGTATTACCCATTTTAACGAAACATATATCGTGACTTTAGCCGAAAGATATAAAGCGACTAAAATGGTCTTATTGGTAAAAAATAATATACATTAATAGAAGAGACATAATCATTCTGTAGCATTCCAATAATTGAGTACATAACTTCAATTTAGATGCAGCCTCTAAAATATGCTTGTTTTAAAATAATTAATTTCTTGGAAATTAATTGTACAATAAGAAATTTATGAAAATTTGAATTTAGGCTAATTTAAGGGTGCAAAATCTATTTATGGTGGCAAAATTATTTGTTGGTATTGAATTAAAGGACACAATTTGGATTTATTTTTATATGAAAATGGCCCCCTAAGTGATTTTATATACATCATTTAAAAGTAGACATTATTTATAATCTTTTGCTAACAGCAACTTTCTACTAAAATAATTTATTGCACAGTTGATAGGGTGTGGTTACCTTTTTCTTCTACGATTGTACGTAAAAGGTTCAAAATATCTCAAAGAAAGGTAATTTTAGCAATTTTTGGAGCGAATTATTATTAGTAGTATTGTTATTTGCATTTGCATATGTTTGTTAAGATTTCTATATTATACTATTTACTTTTGGATTTTCCTTGTTTTGTAAATTTGCATATACAACAATAACGCTTTCAACCATTAACAAAATGAAGTGATAACTGAATGTTCTATATAATAATTCTGAACTATTCTATATAATAGTTCTTTATATATTATATATAATAGTTCTGAACTATAGTAGAACTTTCCTATTATGATAAAATATATTAATAGGGTAGGGGGAACTGGGGGACATTGATACAGCTTTTTCAAAAAAAAATTTTGGTGTCTAGAAAGCAGAAATTTCAAGTTATTTTTCTATGTGATGTTAGCAAAACCTGTGTAGTGTGTTACAAAAATGTACAATCGTTGTTTTATGTATTACTTTTGCATGTAATTTTTAAAAAATCAAAAAAAGTAATTTGTATCTAAGTGCCCCATCCCCGGGGCAGATTGATACACTTTGAAACGTCTGGGAAAAATGAGACAAAATAACACCAATGCATATTTTTCACAGAAAAATAGTTAGCAAACCATTTTATATATATTTATAGACATTAAAATCGCACACAATTTATTTGTAAGCGATATTAAAGAAATTAAAATGAAATGTATAATGACCTGATGTTCTGGCTGTTCCTTGTCTGTTTGTTGTCTGTGGTAACTTTGTCATATCTGGCAGTTTAACCCCAGAATTCTCTTCTTTCTTAGGAAAGGTGAAAGAATTACCAGGTTTTCTGTTTATCAAACCTGGTATTCGGTTTACAAACAGAAAATAAAGGATAATTATGTTTAAAATTATGTTTATAATATAATTACCATGTACTGTTCTGCAGCTTGTTTCTCTTACTTAACATTTCTGATGTCGATATTACTTTTTTCTCTGGAGAATCGATATAAATTTGAGATTTGCCAGGCTGCCGTCCATTTCTTTTGTTAATTCTACTAGCATTAGATATTGTGTAAGTTTGTACTGATGTGCAAACTACCCCCTTCTGTTTGCAAAAATACTATAAAATGTTCTAATATAAAGAAATTAGAGCTATTTCACTTCAATAAAAACTAATACAGTAAAACCTCCATAACGGACACTCCCGAATAGCGGACACCTCTATTTAACGGACAGTTTACCGATCCCCACTCTCAAAATCTAAATTTTTATATGTTTAACCTCTGAATAACGGACATTCCGAATAGCGGACAGTAATTTTTTTGAATAAAGTACGAAAAATTGTTTTTTAACGAGGAATAAAAAGTAAAAAGCCTCTAAATTTGTCAGGACAATGTGTTCAAAATATTGGGATCACAGACAAATGTAGAGAGTGGGCCGGGAAAAATCTTTCCTCCCATGTTCAGTATTAAATTCAGGGAATGGTCCGGAGGGACATTACCTCCCGGAGCATCGCAATGCCCCGCCTCCACTCCCCTCTGTAAGATTTGAGATTTTATGCTTTTAAAAAATGGCAAAATACAATGAGCAGTTACACTTTTTTTTAAGATGATTCAAAAAAATCAAAACTATTAACAGGGTTAAAATTTCTCATTGAAAAAAAATTACATGTAATCTTTAAACGCAAATGAAACTTTTAAAATACATTTTTTCCGTAAGAATGTAATAAACAGTGTACGTGTACAAAGGTATGTACTATTTTATTTCAACTTTATTGCTTAAAAAATTATTTTAATTTATGATTAATCATATATTAGAATTTTAGGACATATAAAAGTCAATTAATGAAACTTTAAGCATTTCTTAAGAATTTTTGAATCTCCGAGATTTTTCCCAATAGCGGACACCTCCGAATAGCGGACAGTTTTCGCGCTCCCGAGGTGTCCGTTATTTGGAGGTTTTACTGTAGTAGAAATTTTTGACGAAAAATGGTTGAATTAAAGAGTGTATTGTAAAAATAAAAATAAAAGGTAAAGAAAAAATGAACTAGAAAAGGATTTAGGTTGTATCAATGTGCCCCGACAAAGACTGTATCATTGTGCCCCATGCAGCCATTTTAAATAAAATGAGTCGCAAATCCAACACATCATAATTTATCTAACAATAAAGAATGAGGAACTGATAAAGATTAGCCTTACTTGCCAGGGAGGGTATTCTTTTCGGTTGAAAATACTGGAACAGTTGTATAATACTATTTCAATTATACAACTCAAATTTACTTTTGAGCTACAAAAACAATTAATCACCCACCCCATTTCATCAAACTATTGAATCATTCCAAAACTTTCTGTATGTTGCTAATTTCGCTAGTATCACCTTTTGGAGCTGTTGTGAAATTTCCTGTAATGACCCTGTGTGCTGTACAAGGGGTGTATCAATGTGCCCCAAGTATCAATGTACCCCAGTTCCCCCTATGTATCTTCACTATTGAATATTTTTAAATTATTAAAATTTTTAATGATTTATGTGAAGTGAAAATTCATGTGAAAGGTTATAGCTGTTTCTGCCCTCTTGAGTTATAAAAAGATACATATATATAGTATGTAATTCGTTTTATAATCTGAAATCCCCCTCCTTTTTTATATAGTTGTAAATGAAACTATATTCAGTAATTTAAAGCAACATTTATACAATTTTTTTTATGTTATTGATGTTTTAAATCAGCAGCTCTCACTGTTTTATTGATGTTAAAAATTAAATTTAATCGACGCATTATATAAAATAAATTCTCATTTATTTGAAAAAAAGAAAAATTCTAAAAAAAATATTCTAAAAAAACAAAATAAAGAGCGAATAAAACAAAACATTTAACATTTAACAATATTCGTTACATTTTGTAAACTTAAAATTTTCGAAATTTAGCTTTTGGTTTTCGCTTTAAATTAACATTGTTAAAAAAAAAAAAAAAAAAAAAAAAAAAAAAAACATTCTTAACAAATTATTTTGCGCTAAACAAAAGAAAAAAAAAAGTTCTAACGAGAGCTATTTAATTGACACATTAAAAAGAATCAAAATATATAAACACATAAATACTAATGAAAATAATGATAAGTATCAAAATTCAACATTTAACAGACGATAGAGAATATGCAATCCATTTTAAACGTTTATTGAAAGTCTTAGTTCCTTAAGTGATTGACAATTTATCTTTAAATGTTACTCACAGATTGTCAGTTTTTAACACATAAAATATTAAATTAAGAATATATTTTGGAAAATATTTTGGCAACAAAAAGAACATATAATATTCATTTCCTGGGGTGATTTTTAAACCCTAAAACCTATTCCTGTATTCATTTTATGAGAAAGAACTTATATCCAAAATATGAAATACATCTGATAAGTGTGCATAAAAACAATTTAACTAATTTAAGGGGGGGTTATAATCACTCGTCCCTTTTTAATTAGCAAAATAATCCCATATCTAATCAGGGATACACCTTATCATAATGAATCTATAATCCAAAATTTGAAGCAAATCCGATAATGCTGCGTAAAAAGCCATTTATTTAATTTAAGGGGGTGGGGGTTGTATTCGATTCATCTTCTATACTTAGCCATTAAAGTCTTAGAACTATTCAGGTATTCACCTGAAAGTACCTACATTTAAAAGAAATACATCGGGTAATTCTGCATAAAAACGATTTATCTAATTTGAGGCGAGATAATTGCCCCCCCCCCCTTTATTAATAAGGAAAAAAAATCACATAACTAATCAGAGATACTTCTTATCATAATTAACTTATGTCAAAAATTCCAAACAAATCGGATAATTCTGCGTAAAAACCTATTAATTTAATTTAAGAGAGATTATTCCCCCGTTCTCCTCTATGCTAAACCATTAAATTCCCAAATCTCTTCAGGCATTATATACTATATATAAGCCTTATCAGAAAGAACCTATATCCAAAATTTGACACACTTTGGATAATTCTGCATAAAAACCGATTTATCTGATTTAGGGCGGTTAAGTGAATTAAGTGATGAAAAATGAGCCACTGCCCTTCAAGGGGTTAATAAACATCAAATTTGTTACCGAAACATGTTACCGAATTTTGTCAGTATTTATACTTTTAAACGAAAACCTAATCTCTTATCAGGATCTATGCAATATTCATATTTTTTCTTTATTCTACCTCTACCTGGAAAAAAGGATAGATTCATAAAATTTTTTAAATTTCGGTCTTCGTCGGATTTACACGTTTTAGGGGGTCAAAGATTCCAAAAAACACGTGTTTACGAAATGTCTCTCTGTGACATAAATTTTGTGGACACTCTATCTCAAGAATTTATAAACAGAATTTCACAAAACTTTATATTCAGTTAGTCCCTGAAATACACTGGTGGTAATTAGTTTTTGGTGTAAAATCGATCAATAAGTTGCGCTGCTATGTTGCATTTTTTACGATTTACTCAACAGCTATATCTTGATAAGTAATACGCATATTTCCATCAAACTTCCGATTCAGTTAGTCCTTGATATGAACTGATGTTTGTTTACATTTTAGTGTAAATGTTTCAAGAAGTGGCGCTGCTATGCTGTATCTTTCACAATTTTTGCTATCGTTCTGTCTCAAGAATTAAGGGTGTATTCCAAACCAAATTTCTTATATTCCGATTTATTTTTAAATTCCTTTTTGCTCTCAAGTGCATCAAACTGACAAATTCTTTTATTAAGAAAGTACACAATGTACCGTGCTTATTGAGTTTTTGATAAATGGAGAAAATATTGCCAAAAAAAAAAAAAAAAAAAGAAAGAAAGAAAGAAAGGCTGTCAAAGATGACGTTTTGAACCGAAGTTTTTGAAGCGGAAGATCTAAAACAAAAAACAAAAAACAAAACAAAAATAAAATAAAATAAAAATAAAAGATCAGAGTGAGAAAATAATTGTTTATAAATCCAATTCTAATGAATTGAGGGGAAAATTAAATCACACGGCATCTTCAAAAATCATCTTAGCAAATTTCATGTTTCTACTTTTAAAAATGAGTCTGAAAATGTATCAGAAAATTTCGAGCTGTTGAGAGTGGGAACATATTTTTTCGAATCCACCCTTAATGCACGGAATTTAATAAAAGTTTACTTCAGGTAGTCATTCATATATATTGACGCTGATTAGTTTTGGTGTAAATCGCTCAATAGGTGGAGCTGCTATGCTGCATTTTTCACGATTTTTGCAACAACTCCATCTCAGGAACAAATACACGGAATTTAATGAAAATTTATTATCCTGGTAGTCCCTGACATAGATTGATGTTGATTAGTTTTTGGTTCAAATCGCTCAACAGGTGGCGTTGCTCTGCTGCATTTTTACGATTTATACGACAGTTTTATCTCATTAACTAATGCACTAATTTCCGTAGTCGATTCCGTTTGTGATTTTTTCTTCTGCGATGTTTAAAAATTGACATCATAAATATTGAATCAATAATGGAGCCGCAATAGTAGAAAAGTTCCGGCGTTCCTTGATTTCAATAAGTTGTAAAGTCGCGTGTAGCAAAATGGCTAAAGAAAAAATAATCAAAAGCACTCCTAGTGAAAGAACATGAACTAAAAGGATATTAAAAGTGATCAAAATCTTTTATTGATTTTTGTACATATACTGAGATGCGATCTACAATTCTCCCATTATTAGAAGACTCTCTATTGAAATTCATTAAACGGACCACTCGGGGTGGGGGGGCAAAGTAGTGCAGGAGCAATGAAAATGCATAATATAAGTAAATGGTCATTAGGCTTTCCAACAATACTTGGCATGATGGGTGTCGGTTAAATTTATTAAAAAGTTTCCCGCGGTGGCAAAGTGGGGCGGGATGAGCGCGGGAGGTATATAAAATAAAATGGTAATTACAGAGCTTTCTAATGATATATCACGAAAGAGGAGTCAACAAAAGATATAAAAACACTACCCTTAGAATTCCAACTATTGCAACACCCGGAATACAGCCTGTCCTCACAGTTTGTGAATTTTTCATACATTATAAATTATATATTGGAAGTCTCTATAAAAAAAATCAGATCTGAATTCACAAAAACGAAATGATTTTTAAAAAGTTTGAAAAGCGCTTCTGTAAGGAGGCCAAATTGAGGAAAAGAGAAGAAAGATTCATAATATGAAAGAGTGGTTTGAAAACTTCCGTTGATTTAGCATATGACCGGTCCATAAAAAGCTTCATATTTACTCCTCACTATTCCACTATTTTTTTTCTACCCTGAATACATCCGGAAATCACACAGCCTCGCTTTTAAATGTTTATATTTAATAAAATATTTTTACCAAAGGGCTCCATCAAAAAATCACATTTAAAATGAAATTTATTTTCAAAATAGCTACGATTTAAAAAATTCACTCTCATCGCTCCCCTCCCCCCTACGGAAATTCAACCCCAGGAGAAGAAACGTTCATAATGTGAAAGAGTGATTCGAAAAACATTCCAAAAATCAATCACATGAAGGGTCCAAAAAAAGTTTGGAATTTACTCCTCACCCGCAGGTTTAATTTTTCTTAACAGAATACACCCGGAAATCACGCATCCCCTACTTTAAAATGTTTATAATTAGTAATTTTTATTAGAAGGTTCCATCAAGAAACCACTTCTAAAATGATAGTTATTCTCGAAATAGCTACGATTAAAAAAATTCACTCCCCGTCGCCCCCCCCCCCCCCGTCCTGAAATTAAACTGCAGGAAAAGAAAGGTCCATAATATGAAAGAGTATTCCGAAACCTTTCATATGACATATCACATAACGGATCCAAAAAAAGTTTGAAATTTACTCCTCACCCGTGGCCGTAATGTTACTTTTTCTTCCCAGAATGCACCAGGAAATCACGCAGTCCCCATTTTAAATTTTTGTATTTATGAAATAATATTTACCGGAGCGCTCCTCTGAAAACCACATCTAAAATGATATTCATTGTCGAAATAGCTAAAATTAAAAAAAAAAAAAAAAAAAAATCACCTTCTTATCGCTTACCCTCCCCCTCCTGAAATTCAACTCCAGGAGGAGGAATATTCGTAAAATTAGGTGCCAAAACATTCCGATGATGTACATATAACATGACGGGTTTAAAAGAAAAAAAAAAAAAGGTTTGAAATTTACATGTCACCTGTGGATTCACTTATTTTTCCTAGACTACACCTAAAAATGATGCAGCCCGCACTTTAAAATCTTTATATTTAATAAATAATATTTGCCGGAGAGTTCCATAAAAAAATCCACACCAAAAGTAACATTTATTGTCGAAATAGCTAAGATTTAAAAAATTCGCCCCCTCATAGCTCCCCCCCCCTCCCCTCTCCTACCCCTCCCCTCCTCCCGCCCCTTAAAATTCAACTCCAAAAGTAGAAAGATTCATAATATGAAAGAATGATTAAAAGAGCTTTCGAATATACCTCTCATTTCAACACATTTCATCGTGATAAAGTCAGGCATAACGAGAAAATCATTTCATCGCGATGAAAATTAACCTGGATTGAAATAGGTTTATCGAAGGACTTGCAACTTTCAGATGAAATTTAACCTTGATAAAAGCGGCACTCCGAGAATCTTGTGGTTTGCTGATGAATGCCTTCTTCGATAAGGATGATTTTCGTTCTCGCTGAGAATAGAGATGACGAGCTTTATCGAGGCGTTTTGTCGATTAAGCTTTGTGAAATGAAAGTTTTATCGAAAAACGAAGTACAGAAAGAAGCATGAGAATAATATGACAATAACTTGTGAAATGAAGACCTAATTTTCAAAGTTTCTGGTATTTTAGTCTTACCATGCTGTCACGTACGTGGTACCCCCCAATAAATATTGTTTATTTAAAAAAAAAAATTCAAAGAGGGGGTTGGAGAGGGGACGAACATATGTTTAAAACAGTAGCGATTTCTGCAATACTTATCAATTTAAGTGTGGTTTTTTTTCATCGAATCATTCGGTAATTATTTATCAATCGTAAAAAAATTTAAATGTCTGCTGCAGGAAATTGGGGGCGAAAGGGTTGGACTGACAGGGGTCAGGGGAAAGGGACAATTTTCACTTTTTAAGCCCGTCATATTGTATATCATCTTGAAGATCTCGAATTACTCTTTCATATTATGATGCTTTCTTACCCCCCCCCTGCCGAATTTGGTTCCCACGGCGGGAGGGGGGGGGGTTGGCATTTTTCGAAGCTTTTTGTGTTTTTATCATTTTAGATCGAATTTTTTAATTGAAAACCTCCTTAGGCGTATTGGAAATTTTTTTGAGATGGAAAAAAACCATTGAACTAGCCACATTGTTACTGTAACCTAGGCACATTGTTTTAAAGTTCCCTCTTTGAAGACCTCTTCCAAAGGTGAGGGGCTTGACCCGCCTTCCCCCCCCCCTCCCCAACATACACTTTAAAATATTGCTCATTTTTTTCTCTACCAATTTTAACTTAAAAGTTTAAGCTATATGGCACAAGCGGGAGTATTGACCCGCCCCCCCTCCCCCTGTTGGTTATTCACCAACATAATTTTGCTCATTTCTTCACTTCATTTCAATTTTTAAAAGGCTATATAACTTTGTTTGTATGGGAGCTACAGCAGCGAGAAAAACTATAGCATAGCTAAATTTTCGTCGCCGCTCTTTTTGCAGTTTTACGGTTTTCCCCATAACACCGGGGGTTTTTTGGGGGGGAGGAGGGGGCCAGGGGGGGGCATTTTTCATTTTTTGATGTAATATGTTTATTGAAAGCTTATGCTTCATACATTACCAATTTAGCATGAAAAAGTTTCTCCCGTCATTCTGGGTCACGTTACGGACCCATAAGAGGTTGAAATTTAAATTTCTCAAAATTCTTCGAAGTTTTCACTAAATCGGCATCTGGAAAACATCGTGCCAATGTGGTGCGTGTATGACATCTGCATCATATAAATATTGTTCACCACTGCTGGGACTCTGGCCTCCTCTCGCGTGTAGGCGTTATTTTACCGCGGTTACTTGGTCCTTGTATTTCCTGCACAATAAAATATTTCCTGACGATTAAAAAAATACACACGTAATTGTTCAAGTTTTGACTTCTGTCGGAAGTTCCAAAATGTATTTTTTTTTTTTTTTTGGATTTTGCAATAAATAATATTTATAATATACATGGAATTTAGAAAATAAGGAAGTTGTTGTTTGGCATGTTATCACTTACTGATCTTATGCACCCGATGTTATATATTTCCCGCCCCCCCACTACGTTACCTTGGGGGGGGGGGGCAGTTTTCAAAATTTAACGTTCGATTCGATCTTACGTTCGGTTGTTCGTTCAATTCGAAATATTTTTTTCTTTCTTTTTCTTTGTTTACAAGATTTTGCTGTGCGTGCACACCGCGTTTGGTATATGATGCTATATACAATGAGGACCCAGTTCGAGATTTCATATTAAAAGATTGCGTATAAATTGGATACACCAATGAAAGGAGGGGCTCACTAGCGAGTGAATCCGTCGTGTCTTTATTAACACCGACTCATTCACCTGTAGTAGACTCTTGATAAAATTGAATCCTGTATGGTATAAAAGCAATTGCAAACTGGAGTCATCGAGAAAAATTTTACACAATCGAAAGTTATCGAGATGTTCATACAATCGAGAAAATCGAGAAAAACTTCTCGTTATCGCCCATCACTACTTCTGCAAGCTTTTTATACTAGATTTCCGTTTAAAAATATAAAGTTGTTCAAATTAATGAACGGTTTTATTTCAGGTGTTTTTAAAGCTAATATTTTGATCCCGACTAAAGCTAGGCGAGACACCTACTATTTATATGTTGTTAAGCACCAGTGAATTTATATGTTGTTATTTATTGTTGTTAAGTTTATAAGTTGTTAAGTTGTATGTCTTTGCAAATTAGTTATAGGAAAAAAAAAAGAATCTTCCACGCATTCATTTTTATCGAGGAAAATAAAAATAGTAAAGTAATTGGAAAATGTTTCCTTAAAATTTTATTAGTTTGAGGGAAATATTTCTAGATTTCGAGAAAGAATCGTAAGTATTCCAAGCTAAAACATTATTTTACTTTAAATTTTGAGTCTTGAGCAAATTTTAGCTTTGGATATGAAATTGCAATCCACTCGCTCAAGAATTATTAAAATTATAAATATATAACTTTATTTTGCACCCTGAATATTTTTTAACATTAGTACTAATCATCCTAAAAATATTGCAATTTTTATATATTTTAGCAACATTTTCATTTTAAATATGAGCTTTGACATTAATAACCGAAAAAATTATTTAACTATGATTGCAGCCAAAATTTGTGCTTAAAAACAATTTTAAGGACATAAGAGAGATTGCTCGCCAACTAGCAATTGATTATAATCAAAATCTAATATGCATTATGTTTATAGGGACATATTTCTTAATTCCTTAAATTTGACTAAAATTAGTCGAAATTTTCGTTTACAAATGTATAAAAAGTATTAGGATTGTCAAGCTTGTAAAAAGTTTACCTTTTATATTAACACTGTTTGTAAAGCAGAATTAGCTTCGTTTAAAGAAGACGGTGCTGATTAAACAAATGACAAACGTTGTTTTCTTAATTAAAAAAAGGACTTATTCAATAGTACAGTGAACAGTACAGTGTACAAATTATTTCAAATAAGCGGCAAATTTCCATATGTTTAATTGTAGGAGGGGGGGCATATGTTTAGTCTGTCCAGGAGCCCGTGAAACCTGTTACCGGCCGTGCACACTAGAAATTCAAATTGCCACACCTCAGCCATTTTTTAAGATATGAACGAAAGAAAAAAATGCTCCGACCCTTTTTTTATAAAGTTCAAACGCATAAAAAACGCTTATTTTTTTCATTTTTTGTACTTCATTTTTATTTTTTAGTTTTTTAGTTTTAAATGGCCACAGGACCGGTTAGAGGGGGGGGGGCACAGTGGGAAACTGCCCAAGGGCAAGGGCACTGGGAACAAGATGGGGCCCGCACCGTATCAAACAACTATAGAGATTACATAATATTACAAATCTGAACTTGCACACATTTTTTTAATTATTATTCACAAGTTAACTGGAAAAATGTTTCCCAGAATTGTTGTGAGAATATTTTCACCCAAGACATAGAACCATTGGTAAAAGAATCCCTGCATAAGAACCATTACTAAAAGAATCCCTGCATAGAACATAGAACAAGACAAATATTATCTCTTCTTGTTTTGTACTGAGGTGAGTACTAATCTAAATCTGTCACTTCATTCGTAATTCTTTTTACAAACAGCCAGGCACTTCCTGTTTTCCTAAGAAATTCAGAAAGAACCCTTCTTTGACCACGGATTGCCATACCCATGCCTTCAGGCCAAAGAGCCTGTGGACTACAACGGGTCTATCTGATACTGACAGCTAGACCGACTCAATTATCGGACAACGATGCGACAGTTAGGGCACAGCCCGCGCTAATTGGGGTCTCCTAGGGAGTTCCGATTTACTGATTACCGAATAGGTACGAGAAGTACATGCTTCCCTTAGAAAGTTTTGAAGGGGCCCAAAATTGAGAACACAGGGGGCCCTATATTTTGCATGGAATTAACTTAATTCTAAATTTTTACCTAATTTCTTTTCAAATTATTAATTATGCATATATGCATGTATATATAATTTGTATTATTTAAGTGCTTCGTAAATGCAAATAACAAATTAATTTTTCATGTAAAAGATCAGTTTTTGTACATTATTTTAGATAAATTTTTATTTTACATATTGAATTTTAGAATTGTTAAATTTAGCTTATATGTACAAAAAAAAAAATAGCTATTGCCGTTATTGAAAGAAGTATATCAAAATATTGACACTTTATGTTGTGCATACATTTTAAATTCAATCTTTTCATCCAATTATATTTTTTATATTAGCCCCATGCTAATCTCTTTTAGCATATTTTGTTTGATTGTATTCAATTTTAATGTAAAAAGAAAAAAAAGGGGTGGGGAATATTGATTAATGAAATACATATGAAATCAAGTGAGCCATTCTTTTGAATAATATTTGTAGCAGTGGTGAATTTCCAAGTATCTCGAATGTAAATTCTTTACAAATGAAAGAGGGGCCCCGAAATGACACTGTGCTTCCCATAGCATCAGAGCTTAATCGGGCCCTGCCTTTTTACAGGGAAATATTGTTTTGAAATACCATTTCCTCTGTACAAAATAACATTTTCCCTATGATTTGTTTTTAAATATTTCTTTTGAGAATTTCTGAAAGTCGAAGTTGGTATAATTTTCAGAGAGTGTGTAGTTTTGACAATCTCGAAAATAACCATTCACACAAAAAATCACAAACTATCTTATAAAATTGGTTCACTAATTTATTAATGGTTTTTATAATCTTCGATTAACCCTTTATCTACGGACGGTACTTATAAGTCCATTAAAATTATTCATTATAAAATTCTTTTAATACGTCAATTAGCTGTAATACTGTTTAGAATGAGTTACAGATACATTACTTTATTTTGTTCCAAAAGCATTATTAGTTACACAAAACAAATATATTTTAAAAAGTATAATTTCTTTTCCCTCTGTATTTTTTCAGCTTTACTGGCGCTGAGGGAGGGGAATGGGGATTTTTCAATTCGGAAATACAGTCGGCTCTCGTTAATTCAAAATCGGATAAATCGAATCTTCACTTAATTCGAACTAAACGTTAAGTTCCGAAAATTTCAATGGCAGAATAATGTTAAAATTTTCAGTTAATTTGAACTCATTTTCTCTTGACATCGTTTAATTCAAACTAACGGGAACTCCAATTTTTCATTTTTCCTTTTTTTTAAACTCCAGATCCTTGAAACAACTTGATTTCTTTCATTTTAGTAAAAATTGTTCTGAATTAGTATACACATAATCCCATCCATTTGATATCCGCTTTCTAATTATCCGTATGCAGACCCTGACTATCGCACGGGCACTCGAGCTCTATGCCCTGGGAACGAAATTTCTGTGGAACACAAAACATTTCCTATTTCATCTAAATTTATATCATAAAAATCATAATTGCGGAACGAAAAGTGATATTAATTCGGTAAAATGACAAAAGTATACATCAATTTGTGTTTAAAATCACGTTTCAATAAATAGTAGAATTTCTTTCTTAATTTTTATTTATGGAACTGTTTTTCAATTTTCGAGGAAACTTTTTTTCGGATAAGTGTATAATGTGTGAAAAAACTACTATCAGTAAATTAACTAATCTACGGGGGCACGAAAATTTGAAAGTGCCCAGGGCATAGAAACTTGTTAGTCGGGCCTGTCCGTATGTCTGTAAATGACACATCCACCTCTTCTTCCATTGCGATTGTTCCTAATTCCTTAATTGGTTTATGTGTTTATGTATTTTAATTTAATAATAAGTCACATTCTAACTTGAACAGCTGAAATGAATTTAGAAAATACTATAATTCCTTTGTAAAAGAACTCTTTTAATTATGTTTTTCTGCCATACTTACCATAATTCGAACATTTCTTATGGTCCCAGTAAGTTCGAATTAACGAGAGCCGACTGTATTTCTACATTTATATTGTAAGAACACCATATTTGTACATTTTATAATTCTACAAAATACGAAGAAAACAATTTAAAATAAATTATGAAATTAATAATTTTAGGAATATATAATTATATTCGATTTATATTTATATCTATTCTAAGGAAACTTTAAATGTTGTTTAGAAAGCTAATATTTGCTCTTCACTGAAATATTGTGTAATCAAAGTTGCGTTCTCTTTAAATTATTTCTGAATGGAAAAATACAATTTAAATCAATGTCCAATGCATAATTTTATTTTGTTTGCTTCTGTCAAGTTATCGGCTGTTTGAAAGTTGTTTTAACTCTAATTAATACATTTTACTCATCATATGGATTTTAAACGGAATCAAGAATAATTTTACTTATGGCATTTTCCAAAATATGTTCAATAATGTCAAAACAGCAATGAGAATCCAAGAAAATAATGCGCATGTGCTATCCATCAGTTTTCTTTATTAATAAATAAATCAAGTTATTATTATTTTTTAATGAATTGAAGAATGCTATCTATATTTTACATTAATCATAACAACAACCTAAGACTAAATCTTATGGAATGGAGAAAAGTTCAGTTTTAAGTAGGCTTTCTTATCCCTTTATGTCCCGACGTCACTTTAAAGCACCTTTAAAATAATTTGTTTTAAAATTCATGTAATACTCGATTAGTAGTAATGCATTTTAGAATGCGTTCTAAATACTACTTTACTTCATCTTATCTCAAGAGCATAATTGGTTGAACAAACAAAAATATTTTTAAAAGGACGATTTGTTTTTCATTTGCATTTCTCAGCTTTCTTAGCGTTGAAAGATTGTGGGGAGAAATTTTCAATTAAGTATCATTTTATAATTCTAGAGTAAGACCATTATGTTTGTACATTTTGTAATTCAATAAAAATCTAAAAAAGTATTTAAAATAAAAAATTTGAGTGCAGTTATAAATATTGCATAAAATTTCTACAAACACAAATTTTATTAATTAATTTTAACTGTCAAAACTCTTTTAAATTTTATTAAGAGGAACTTCAGTCATGAGAAAAGACCCGCTAGCTTATGCTAATCCAATGGAAAAGATTTATAAAGATATCTCGATTGAATTTCAATATTTTTAATATTTTTTCTTAGATGATCTGTATGCAGGCCGTTTCTTACTTTTTCGATTTTGATTATATGTTTTTTTCTCATGAATATGCTTTCACTTTCGAAACCGGTTCCGAAAATAAAAGTGTTTTCACTAAAATTATCTGTAAATAAAATCGAAAAAATCTCTAATATTCAATGAAAAAAATCATTTAAAAACTTATAAATTCAAACGAGATATATATTTTTTTAATTTCTTCCACAGGATTAGCATTATCGAACGGGCCTTTTCGCTTGACTGAAGTAGCCTCTTAATTAATTGTGTACATCTTCTTATGTACATTCAAAAATTCACAAAAAATGCTTCAGAATATGAAATTTTCACGAATTCATAATTTGGGAAATACAGGGTTCGGAGGTACACCGCTCTTAATTATTTTCCGGTGATCACGAATATTTTCCATTTAGGAAAACTCCATTTTAAAGAGGTTTCGCTTTAATCGGTTTCCTTTATAGACAGATCCATTTTATCAGTTTTTAAAGTATTTAGTTTGCTTAATTACTGCATTAATAATTGCTAAAAGGTGTTAGCCCCCCCAAAAAAAATTTCGGAGTCCACCCCTGACATGATTCGCTGGTTGGCACATGATTCGCGCCCTGCTCTGAAATTACAGATTTTTTTTCTTTTATGCAGATTTATTAATAGAATGGGTTCATACAGAAAATTCATTTTTAAAAATGTCGATAAAGTGCGTTTTGAAGTTTCCGTCCTCATATATATTATATAATTTTAGAATTACATTTTAAGTGTCGTCTACAAATTTCTAGATAAATAAACCGTATGATTATTAGCGGAAACAATAAAAACTATACGCAGAAAGGATATATAGCCAGGATTCTTAGGTTCTCGATGAACCTAAAAAATATTCTAGCACTCCATGTATGTCCCCTCTACTGTGATATCAAAATGACGTACGGGGGCAGATATACTGGGGGTAGATATCAGGCTCTCGTAGAAAGTGAAATTCTGCAGCACTGGATATCTTCCCCCTTCTAATGCAGAGCTCAAAATGGCGAACGGGGGCAGATATACTGGGGGCAGATATCAGGCCCTCGTAGAAAGTGAAATGCTGCAGCACTGGATATCTACCCCCATCTAATGCAGAGGTCAAAATGGCGGACGGGGGCAGATATACTGGGGGTAGATATCAGGCTCTCGTAGAAAGTGAAATTCTGCAGCACTGGATATCTTCCCCCTTCTAATGCAGAGCTCAAAATGGCGGACGGGGGAAGATATACTGGGGGCAGATATCAGGCCCTCGTAGAAAGTGAAATTCTGCAGCACTGGATATCTACCCCCTTCTAATGTAGAGGTCAAAATGGCGGACGGGGGCAGATATACTGGGGGCAGATTTCAGCATTCCCAGAAAAGTGATTTTATTGAATGCGTTGGCTTCAGCGGTGGTATTGCAGTCTACGCGATGCGAACGAGATGAATCCCTTTCGTTGGTTTCGAATACTTAAAACATTCGTTTAAAAGCTGTTCAAATGTGTTAAAAAGCACTACAGATTAATAAATAATAGATAAAGTGTTATCAGAATATAGATTTATGGATTTTGAAAAAAATTCAGAAATTCTTTAATAGTTTCTGCAATTTTTCCCCGCCTTCATTATTACTTGAAAATTAATTTTTAATTGCTTTACTTTTTCATTTGTTCAGTTTGTATTGCGACGTGGTCAAGGACTTTTTTAATGGGCTTAAAAAAAAAAACTATAATTTAGGACTATCATAAATTTGTATTAGTACAAAATATGTAAATTACCAAAATAAGAGACAGAAAAAAATTTAGATCATTTTCCGTTTTAAAATATTGATTTATAAATTAAAATTTCTTAGTAAGGGTAATTCTCAAAATATGGAAATAGACATGTATTATAGGGATTACCTGATATTTACAGGATTAATATGATAATACGAATCCCCTAAAAATAATAAGAACATAATATCAGTAGTACATCATGCGTGTCATAATATTAATTTACGTTAAAAAGTATTCTAAATAAAATGAATAATTACTGTTATTATTATCATGCATCTTGAATTATAATTCTATTTTTCCTATCACTTTCGCGTGTTGTAAATTAGATTAAATAAAAATTAAAAAAACCCTCCCTCTTTTTTTTTTTTTTTTTTTTTTTTTTTTTTTTTTTTTTTGTAAAAGAATTTTTTTTTTATGGTAAAATATGAAAAGCTGTTTAATTTCTAAGTAATTAAATAAAAATACTAGCTATTTTCATGTATTTACTAATGAAAACAGTTTTGAGGACGGGTCAGAAATTTGTGATTATGGATTTAATAAATAATAAACTTTTCTGTAAACATTTTCATAGGAGGGGGCATATAATATTTTTTTTCTTTCTTCCATTTTAAATCTGAATATTTATTTGTTTATGTATGTTATCTAATCCTTTGAAAATGTGGAACTAGCTGTGCATATTGCAATTAAGAGTGCTCCTAAATCGAAAAATGCAACTTTATCACATAAGTTTTAATTTATTTTTGTTCGGAAATGAATGAAACTAACAAGTGTTGTTCAAAAACTACCTAATCGCACTATTTTTTTTTTTTTTTTTTTTTTTTTTTTTTGAGAGAGAGAGAAAGAGGGAGGGGGCAAGCGCAATAGATCCTTTAGAAAAGTGTCAAAATGGACATTTTGAACCGAATTTTTGCGAAAATAGCCTTAAAAATGGAAAATGAATGGAAAACAGTTCTATAAAAAACATTAATGATAATAATTAACATAAATGCTTGATATTCACAAGTCGGTGATGGTATCATGAAATATCACGAACTCAATTTTGATGCATTAAGAAAGTTCTTATTAATCTATAGTTATAGCAATTTATTGGAATTTGAAATTTTCTCACATAAAGCTTAGTTAAACTAATAAAATTAAGGTACTGCAGATCTGGATAAAAATATTTCCTACAATTTACAATAAATGATAAGCTGTGATATAAGTAGATATAAGAAAAAAAAATCACATTTATACAGGGAATGAATTTATGTCTTATTAAAATAACCAATGAATGCAATGAAAAAAAGGGGGGGGCGGCTAGAGGTTGATTTCTATGTGTCTCTCTCCCCCACCCCCCCATATACACACACACACTTCCATTGTGTCCTTATACAAATTAAAACAGCCGGATGGAATAAATACAGATTACTTTTAAAGTTTGAACTATCAAATATTTAAAAAATTATAAAACTGTTCATGTTATGTATATTTATGATAACGTAGGGTGAGAGGAACAATACTACATCACGTTAAAAATGCAAATGAGTATTGTTCCAAAACAAGCTGATTTTACTGTCACATTAGTTATGGAAAACATTTGAATTGAATTACCAAACATGTTTTGTGCATGTTCTTAAAATAATTTTGCATTTTCTATTAAATTATTATTAATAAGCACATAATTTCATCATATGAGAAATTTCATTTTAATTTATCGCATGATTTTCTTTTAACTATCAACAATTAAAAAATAAAAAAGAAAGAAATGAGAAAGTATTTTTAGAATAAAACTATACATCTAAATGTTTCGTTATCAATTTCCATGGGGATCTGAAATTACTTATATTTTACCTTTATGTTATAGATAATAAACATAAATAAATCTATCGCTCTATAACTAATAATAATAATAATAACAATAATAAATAATTAATTAAATAAATTATTAAACAAGTTGGAAATTGCGTGATGAATGGAAATTGCACGTGAACGTAGCAAATGAGGCGCGTTCGTACGATAACGAAGTTTTAAAAATATTCAGATCTTGCTGATATAGTAGAGCGTACTTTGGATACAGTATAGTAGTCGAAATCTTTGTGTTTCTGTAAATATGCAGAAAGTAATTTTTATTACACCTCAGAAACGTATATCTTATTCATAAAATGTGAAATAGTTGTGTATAATTAAAACACGCCCCAAACAATATTTCCCCATATAGCATTATGTAGTGGAATACTTTTGTGTGGCCCTGTAATTTAATAATAAAAATTCTTTGCATCACAGATTGTACAAAATGCATATTTTAGTATATGTTTCATAGACTCATGCCAATTCTATTATGTTCGAATGAGTGTAACATCATAAAAATTCATTTAAATCTTTTTTCCCATTGACCGTAATCTAATGGAATACCTTTGATTGTCCCTGTAAATGATCTATGCATCCGACTTTCATAACATTTGAAATGACTCGATAAAATTACGTAATAATTATATGTTTAAATTTCAAACGATTAAAATGCATTTAAAATTTTTTCCCCATTGACCGTAATGCAACGGAATCCTTTTGATTGTCCCTGTAATTGATCTATGCATCCGATTTTCATAACATTTGAAATGACTCGATAAAATTACGCAATAATTATATGTTTTAAATTTCAAACGATTAAAATGCATTTGAAACTTTTTTCCCCATTCACCGTAATGTAACGGAATCCTTTTGATTGTCCCTGTAATTGATCTATCCATCCGATTTTCATAAAATTTGAAATGACTCGACAAAATTATGCTATAATTATGTACAGTCGAGCCTCTATATAAAGAAATCCACCGTTCCAGTAAAAAATTCGTTATGTAGAGAAATTCGATGTATAGAGTATGATGTTAAAAATAGTATTTAATGTGTAAATTTTGAACAAATATTATTTTTGATCTTTTTAATTAAGAATTTGAAATGCTTAAAAGTATATATTAACCTAACATTTTATTTCTTACTTATTTAAGCAGTTTCAAAAAAGAGAAAAGACATTTATTTGAAAGCTTAATGAAAATCAAATGAGGAAGACTTACATAAATTTCAGAGGAAGAAATCTGTAATTTTTTGTTGTTTTGATTTTAAAATTACAATTGTTACGCTCTCAAAAAAAAAATTCTCAAATTTTAGCAAGGAATGAAAAATTGTAGTTGATATTTTCCTTCATTTGAAGGTCTCTCTTATGTGCTCTCATTGATTCCTCTCTTATATGTGTAACAATTCAATTGACTGTGTTTTGAGAAGGATGCTGAAAAGCGTGTGGGAGGTGGGATGAACTTGTTAGATTTAAAGAATAAGGAGAGAAGTAATATTTATAAAAAAAACCTCTCCACTGAACGATAAATCAAAAATAAGTGATGGAAAATTGATTCCATATGATTTCGAAGCTTTTTTAAAACTGAATAAATTAAGATCAATTTATGAAAAAATTCGTTATATGGAGATAGATATTTCGCTATATAGAGTCTGTTTTTAATGCAATCATGCGAAAAGGGGACCGTTCTTACTAAAAATTCGTTATATGGAGGAATTCGATGTATGGAGTTTCGTTATATAGAGGTTCGACTGTATTTTAAATTTCAAACGATTCGGTTGGGTAGTTTTTGCGTTGTTATATGCGGACGGACAGACAGACAGACGGACGGACAGACAGACGGACGGACTGAGCGACAACAATAGGTGCTACGTATTTGCATAATTACGAACGCACCTAAAAAGAGAAATAAAGGGAAAGAAATAAAGAAAAAACAATCTTTTAAACAATCTTTATAACTCATAAACTCATTTTGAGTGTAAATGCTTCATGCTCGAAACACAAGCTTGCCGAAAAGATAACAGGTTTCGAAACTTTTATAACATAAAAATTAAAGCTTCACAATATTAACAAAGGATTTCATAGCACATTAATACTTGAGTAACAAAAACTTTAACACTATGTAGAAAGAAAGTAGCATAAACTGTAAAACTATTTGCACAGAATATGCACACACTAAGGAAACGACAAAGTCCAAACGCACACGCAATAAAGCCAGTGGTTGAAAACGGACGAAAACCGGTCAGAGGAGCGATAGAAACATAAACTTGTGCCTTGTGCATTTTGTAAGGGTGCTGTCTTTAGACGCTTGTTATTAATAGGTCATTGAATAAGGCGCATTTTACTAATTCAAAAAAGTGGTGGCAGTCCAGAACTTGAATTTAAAATAAGTAGCCCATCTGGCAACACTGCACTGTTATGAAATTTCTTTTCAAAAATAGATGGCAGAACCAGTCAAAAAGCTTCATAATGGAACAATGAGTCGAATTTGTTACTCGTAATCAATTCCATAAAATGTCTCATCGCATCATCGTTGCTGGAATTCGTACGTGGTCGCTTACAAAGTCTGAAACTCTCTTTGCTTTTGAACTTATTTTATTTCTGTATGTAGTTTAGCTGATCATTGAAGAGGTTTTCGTTGTTCTGAGGTATTATTTACATTGTAATTTACCTCTTATCAAGTCTATATATCTTACAAAATTGCTACAACAATAATAAACTTAGGCCTAACCGGAAATATGTAAGATTGTTCGTTATCAGGCATTTCCGGGACCTGTTTTAACCATGTTTCATTAATAAGTGGGCAATATTTACGTTTGGTTTGAGGTAAGTTATTCAGAGTTTTCTTTTCTTTACTTTAATAGCAATTATTTTACTAAATAAGATTCTTACAGATTTCAAGTTGCCGTTTATGTTGATAACTAAAACATAAAATTTTTGTTTCTGCCGCTGTTTCAGTACAGCATTTCGAGATTTTATCTAATAAACTAAGAAGTTAAAGCAATCAAGTCAATTTTAAAAATGCATCAAGACATTTTGTAAATGTTTCGTTTTTATTTTACACTTACCAATTGTTTTTAATTAAAAAATGTATAATGTAATGATTATGTGATTTCTGTAACAAACATGCTTTTTTTTTTAAATAACATGTTTTGAAAAAAAAAAAAAATCTAGAAAGCGCACACATTTAGCAGATGTAGAAGGGCCATTTTCACCGTTCGCTTACATTTCAGAATTTTATTAGGTGTAGATAAAGGAATGACTGGTCTGTCCCGTAACTCGATGACGTACTCATATTGAATTTCACATTATAACGTCATTTTTTGCTATAAATTTCAGTCTGCCGAAGGCTTGTACCAGGATATGCGCAGGCAGACCGAAATATTCTTAAAATACTTTATTTTAGCTTTAATTTGGCACCAATTTCATCCCGTAACTCGATGACGTGAAAGTGACGCCAAAATGGCGAGTTGGCGCCCGCAGTTACGCATATCGTACCAAGAAATGAAGAGGCAGACCAGTCATTCCTTAATCTACACCTAATAATCTTATCCTACATCATGATTTCATCCCGTAACTCGATGACGTAGTCATTCGTGTCGCCGCCGCCCGCTCTATAAGTACATGAAAATTCTAATCCCCTTGTCAGTGGTATATGACTAGCACCCCCTTTCCTGTGTTGACATATCCTGCATAGTGTTTCCGATGGTTCCATGTCACTCCTGGTAGGTACTTGAACACTGGCTTTCGACGCTCTCGTCAGTTCATTATGCATGCAGTGTTCAAAATACAGTCGAGTCTCTCTATAACGAAACTCCATACATCGAACTTCTCTATATAACGAATTTTTAGTAGGAACGTTCCCCTTCTCGCATGATTACATTAAAAACAGTCTCTATATAGCGAAATATGTATCTCCATGTAACGAATTTTTTCAAAAATTGGTCTTAATTTATTCAGTTTTAAAAAGCTTCGAAATCATATGAAATCAATTTTCCATCACTTATTTTTGATTTATCGTCAGTGCTAAGTTTTTTTTTTTTTATTACTTCTTTTCTTTTTCTTTAAATCCAACGAATTCATCCCACCTCCCACACACCTTTCCACATCCTTCTCAAAATAGAGTCAATTGGATTGATACACACGTAAGAGAGGAATCAATGAGAAGCACATAAGAGAAGCCTTCATATGGAGGACAATGTTAACTACAATTTTTCATTCCTTGCTAAAATGTAAGCCTTTTTTTTTGAGAGTGTAACAATTTTAAAATCAAAACAACAAACAATTACAGATTTCTACGTCTGAAATTAATGCAAGTCTTCCTCATTTGATTTTCATTAAGCTTTCAAATAAATGTCTGTTCTCTTTTTTGAAACAACTTAAATAATTAAGAAATAAATGCTAGGTTAATATTTACTTTAAATATTTCAAATTTTTAATTTAAAAGATCAAAAATAATATACGATCAAATTTCACACATTAAATACGATTTTTAACATCATTCGCTATACATCGAATTTCTCTATATAACGAATTTTTTACTGGAACGATGGATCTCATTATATAGAGACTCGACTGTATATACAGTCGAGGATCTATAATCCGCGGATCCATAATCCGCAATTTTCTATAATCCGCGTTACTTTACGAATGTAAAAAATGAAATAAACAATTAAGAAAATTTACAAATCAGTGATCCAAAAATGAAATTTTTTAAACAAATAATAAAAAATTTAATAAAAATCATAATAAAACATATATTTTTTTTAATTAACTTTTTTATTTTATTAACAGTAAAAAACTGAACTGTATTACGGAACGTACTTAAGCTTACTGAACATTCGAAATGCCGGCTTTTCATTCGTAGCTATTTCAGTTTATGTAAGTTCAGGAAAGTAAATAACCAATGAAAACGTACTATTTTGTGTTCTTTTCGCGCGTCACAGCACCACTTGAGAACTAGATATCAGAAGTTGGGAAGATCGAATCAATGTAATCGAATCTTAGTGATCAATTGCAGATGTTTTGCCAACGTCACGAAAGTCAACGACCTTCAGTTACAGGCGAACTCTGATTGATTTCTCAAGATCCGATCTTTCGGGAAAGTAAGCTTTAGCCGGAAAGCTCTTTTTTTCATTCTATTTACGTTCTTAATTTGGCCCCAAGCATTGTTGATGAGTTGATGTTTATGAATTTACGGCTAACTACTTTTTACTCTATTGCTTATGCCAGGTGCAACATGAGTAGTGGAAAGTGTAGTAATGTTACTTCAAGTTCTTCAGCAGCTGAAAGATCCCACATATCACTGACCATTCTACAAAAAGTTGATATTCTGAAAAAACTTGTCGAAGGAACCCCACCACAAATCTCATTATTAATATGTAATTATTTTTATTTAAATTCACATATATATCATTTTTTAAAATAAAATAACTTTAAAAATGCATTTTTTGAGATTACTTATTAAATTACTTACTGGATTTCATATTTATCTTTCCATATTACACTGATTATAGAATTAAAATGCTGTCTAAGCATAATGAAATGACGCATAATCCATAATATTCTATAATCCGCACATACTTTGGCCCCAACTTGTGCGGATTATAGATCTTTGACTGTATTCTAATAAGAGCGGAGGAGGTAACTCAAATGGATAAAGGTATTTAATCCTTTATCTACCGACGGTACTTATAATTACTATTAAAGTAATTTAATATATAATTCTTTTAATATGTTAGTTAGTTGTAATACTGTTTAGAATGTGTTACAGATACATTACTGTATCCTGTTCCAAAAGCATTATTTATGACACGCACACACAAAAAAAAGTTTTTTTAAGGATGATTTCTTTTGCCTTTGCATCTTTCCAGCTTTCTTGGCGCTGAGGAAGGGGGTTGGGGATTTTTCAATGCAAAAATATTTCTAAATTTATATTGTAAAAACATCATATTTGTAGCATTTTACGATTCTACAAAATACTAGGAAAATAATTTTAAAAATTTCAGTGGGGTTATAAAAATTTCCCAAATTCCTGAAAATCCTAATTTAATTAATCCTTCTAAAATCCTTCAGATATTTATTAAATGATTGTGTAAATCTTTTAATTTAGTTCAAACAATTTGCGTAAAATGCTTTAGAATGTAAAATTTTCATGAATTCATAATGCGGTAGGTAAAGGGTTAATAGAATTTCATGTAGCGGCCAGTAACAATGCCTGCGGATCAGTAAACACTCATCCTTACTGGTCCTTGGGACGAGTGACTTTTTTATCAATTCTACTGCTGTTCGGGGGTATATAACCAAGTTTTTTTTTTAAACCTGTTATAACTTTTTAATCTTTTCGTTTACCCGTACTGATGAAGGAGGTCTGGGTATCTCTCAAATATCTCTATGTGGTTTAATTCAATATTGGTAAAACTTGTGAATTTTTAATTTTGTAAGTTTTTTCTTATGCTTTCATTATATTTGTGTATGTACTCTATCACATTTAGTAAATTTGCAAGTTTTAAATCATAAGTGCGAAGGTAAATTTTGTCGTTCAAGAAAAGTTATCGCAAATGAACATCATGTGTCTGTATACTGTATAGAGATTGTTCATTTATCAAAGTCATTTCATTAAAATGGATATTTTCCAGATTTCAGATGCAAATTTGAAAAAAAAAAGAGCTAAATATATGAACTATTAACATATTGTGTAAGTCTCATGTACTTGAAATGAGCGAAATATTTGTATTGTTATAAAGTTACAGTCCTCCCCACTTAATCGGGTAACGGATAATCGAATACCCCGCTTATTCGAATAAAATCCTCCGGAACCGAATTTAATCCCATTGGGCTAATGTTATTTTCCCCCGCTTAACCGAATACTTTGAACGAAAGGTCCTCGCTTAATCGAATAGCAACTGAGTGAGACAATTTGAAAAATGGGTGTGAAAAACACGTTTCAATTGGAATTTCGTCCACACTTTTTGTCATTTTCGATTCTTACACAAAAAACAAATTTCCAGCGTGGATTTCGCCTCGCAAGAGTACAAGGGATTGGTCAAGTGAGCTCCTTTCTTTGTTCTTTTTTTTTTCGAATAATTTTTTAAAATGGTGAAATAAATTGGACAGAAATTTCGATCAATTTTCAATTTTGTTGACTTCCGTTTGTCAAAGGACATTTTTTTACTTTTTCCATTTTTTGCAGGTATTTTTAATGGAGACACTTTAATTTTCAAAACCAGTTCCGAAATTGAAATCATCTTCATTAAAAAAATCAACAATAAAAATCAAAAAAGTTAAAAACAACGAAGCCCTT